>OOFC01022720.1:10373-43055 GCA_900323345.1 Pseudochromis fuscus
TGGTTTTTTTTTTTTTTTTTTTTTTAGAGTGACAGAGTATTAGCGTAGACTGTAATGGACAAAGCTCTTCACCCATTGGTTTGTGGATTTATGACATGAATGGAGGCGTGAGGAGGCGGGTCTAACACTTCCCAATGTGCATGAGACTTGAGTTCAGGTCTAGTATCAGTGGAGACCAGACCTGTCAATCAAACTAACCCCGCCCCTAAATATTACTCTATTTGAAGCCTAAGGCTACGTTCAGACTGCAGGGCTTAATGCTCAATTCGGATTTTTTTGTGAAATCCGGTTTTTGGGTTTTTTTCGCGAGTTTGTTCACATTTCCAATTAAATGTGACTTGTATGTGATCTCCCGTGTGAACTTAAAAACGACCCCAAAGTGTTCCACATGTGCAAAAGAGGACATAACGTCACGCAGCGAGCACGCTTCAGTGTTTGCAGGAGTAAACATGGATGATAACAATGCAGCGTATTTAACAATTCTAACATTGTTGTCCAATCGGAGCAAACACATTTACAACATGATTTTAAGAAGAAGGTTGAAAAGGAAGAGAGTCAAGTTTTTGGCCATGATGTTTTGTGGGGCAGTGGCAGCAACATCCATCCAGACAAACACATGGGTGCAGGGTGACAGCCAGGAGTGGTGGGATAGTGATCTGAGAGGCTTTAATGATACGGAGTTACGCAGTTTAAAGACGTTTGTCGCGTATTGTGATGTGTAGGTCGGATAAATGCGACCTGGCCGTTCAGACAGAAGTCGCATGGTAAAAGATCAGATATGCATCTGATTTAGGACCACATATTCAAGTGGCCCGGGTCGTATTTGAAAAATCGGACCTGTGTTGTTCAGACTGTCATGAAAAGATCAGATTCAGGTTGCACAGGGGCAAAAAAGTTGGATTTGGGTCACTTTAGCCTGCAGTTTGAACGTAGCCTAATATCTACATAATGATTTTGTTCAGTTGCACCACCCGGTCACTGATAAGAAGTATGTAGTCAGTGTATTTCAGGATTCAAAACGATGATTTTTGGATTGAAGTTAATAGACGTCAGAGTTTCTAGGAGTCAGCATCGAGTGGCCATCAGGGGTATTACACTTTTTTGCACCGCCTCATTTTTTAAAAAACTTGGTTGCTTTGTCAGTTTCTATATACAGTGTGGGTATTACCTGAGGAACAGTGCTGATCAGAAAAATCTGAAAAGCCCAGAAGATTGCTAACTGGTAGAATCTGTGAATATTTCAACAAGATGGTGTTGCTTTTCACCACCAGAGGGCAACAGTGTTCAGTCTATAGCATCAGCTCAGCAGGATTATGCCTTGGTGGAGATTGATGCTCTCAGTAGTCATGTCTAAAATTTCTAATGAATGACTTATTTTCTCAAGAAGAGGAAACCAAAACAATCTCTGTATAACATGTTACATACAACTCAGTTTAGCTCTGTCCCTGCATCAACCTGATAACAGCAGTAAGACATGAACTTCCAACAAAATACCTGTAATAAGCATATGCAATATGCATAAGGCTGCCACTTTTCTTTTCTGTGTTTCTCACTAAAGTTTGTTATTGTTGTGAGGATGTTGTTGCAGTTAGTTTCTGCCTCGCATCAAATGTCATTTTTTAAATGTCGTCCTCAAACTAATGTCCTCATAATGGAGCTGTCAGTCACTGTTTGTCCTTGCGGGGTTTGTTTTGGTTGATGACGCCATGAGGTCACCTGAGCAATGCAAATTCTCCAGTGGTTTGTTTGGCGATGTGCCCCACACACATCTGCATTTTCGTGCTGTTTCATTAGGAGTGTCAGCGAAGGAGTGTTTTGATTTTATTTTGTTACTGTAAAGACCTTTTTTTTATGTTGTTCAATTCTTTATTGACACATGTTTACTAATTCATATTAGCAGACAAGTGTAAGTCTCCATTACTGAGGCAAACCTTTAGTTAGTCAATGTCACGCAGTCGATTTCCTCAAGGACGGCACATGCACAATATGCACAGGCCACAATAATACCTTCTTTCTCACCGACATACATTAATATGCCATTGTCATAAAAAATTAGATTATTGTGTCATTTTTTTTCATTTGATACACAATCACCATAGTAATGTAACAGTGATTAAATAAAGAATTCTGCATCCCTGTGCTGACAGTTTCCCTATTAATAAAACGTCAAAATCAGGTTATCTAATGCATATTAAAAGTCGGGAGGCTGCATCCTGGCTCACTGGCTCAAAGCTCATCTCAGGTGGTAATTTGCAGCCTATTTTCCATATAAAAGAGACAGATTCCAGTTAATTCATCCAGCTGGAAAACCAGGAGTGTCTAGCTCTGATAGTGTAATTTGCCACTGTACCCTGTACCTGAACTAGTTTTCAGTTTGTGCTCTGGCTCGGATTCTGTCAGATATCTCCGCATCTCCATTTCAGCCTTTAACCTCCCATCCACATCCACACACACAAACACACACAAACACTCTCGCTCACTTATTCTCATGTAGCCACTTCCCAGGGGACAGGAAGCGCTGCCAGAGAAAGTGTGTGTTTATGTGTGCACTTTCTTGTCTATGCAGTTGTGCACCCTTCGCGTCTCTTGGGATTGAACCAGGCGTCATTCACTATACACTGAACCTCAACCTTCTCGCTTCCCCCCCCCACACACACACACTAACACAAAGTTTGCAGTTATATAAATGGAAAAGACAGACCCGACTCTGATGGAGTTTCAGTGTGTGGGAATATAGACTCGTGGGTCTGCGATTCATGACGCTTCATGAGGTGGCGATGGGCAAAATTACAATAGCAGAAAATTTTATAGGATTACAATATTAGATAGACGAAGCATTAAATTAATGCTAGTGGACTGAAATGTTGGAGGAGAGTGAGAGGGAGCGGAGGGAGGGTACGTCTGTCTCACATTTCTATTCAATCTTTATTACCAGACCACAAGAAATGATATGAATATGGAATTATATTATCAGAAAAAAAAGTTACTGCTAGCTTGCAATTGTTTTTACGCTTGAGAGACTGTCAGTTACTTTATGTGTTAAAGTCAGACCGGACTCTAAGACATGGAATACAAATGTGTCTTTCCATTTCGTGCACATCACTGCTGTGGAATAGACCAGAAGAGATAATTAAACATTTCTATGTGGCCTCCAGCCAAAACCTTTAGCTTCTCATTACATCCACAGCAGTGGCTGGACATGATTGTACTGTGTGTGGTCCAGGTGCACTCACATCCACCTCATGACTTTGTCAGAGTTCGTCCCACAGTCCAAAGACATGCTTATTAGGCTGATTACTGTAGATAAGTGTGTATAAAAGTGAAACCTTTAACACTGAGCGTATCGCCAGCAATACAGAGTGACTAGCATAAACCAGTTTACTGTAATTCCAGCTGATTCTGAAAGCTGACAAGTGGAGCGTTTCATATATATTACATACATTATGGCAGTAAAGCAGGGGAATGGAGTCATTCCGTGATGCAGCTTTCTGTACATATTACCTACATTACGGTAGTGTATGGAAGCTCCGCTTGTCAGCTTTCAGAATCAGCTGGAATCATCGCTAGTGCAAATGGATGAGGAATTATGGTAATTTGATTGACATGTCACTTCCTGTCAGCAGCTAAATGTTCAGGGTAAAAGGGTTAAGTTGGCCTTTTCTCCTTTGCAAAGAAGTTCTCCATAGATGATTTTTTTGTACTCATATAGTTTGTGGGCTTATTTTTTGATTAACGTATCTGATATGTCGTATCATGTGACCAAGACAAGCATATTGACATGTCAAGAGGCACAAAGTAAAGTCGCAGAGTCATTTTTCAAAATAAAACGTCTTTCACACTAGTCAATACAACGGAAATGATATAAATTACTTATTCTTTCTGTGCGGCCCAGTAATAAATGCCTCATGGACCAATAATGCGGTCTGCGGCCTGGTGGTTGGGGACCACTGGTCTTGAAGATGGATGGATGGATGGACTTGGTGGTTGCATAAATATCAGACATTCAACCTCTGTGTAGAAGAAAGATGGAAAAAGCAAAACAAAAGTTATTTGTATAAAGAAAACCTGTTTATTTAATTAAAATGTTAAAAGTATTTTATTAAAAATACTTATTGAAATATTTAAATTTCTGTGTTACTTAAAAAACATGAAAATATGACTATAATGCAAAACAACATTTAAATATCTCTAACTGAGAATAACCATAAAATGTTTGTGTTTTTATATATTTAAAATGACTGTTAAATTGGATTCACACATGTATCATATTTATTTTTTATTTCATAGATAAACCTAATTAATTTAATACTATAAATACACCTTTAAAATTTGGTAGCGTTATCATCATCATCGGTTTGTTATTAAAGGTACAAACACAAGTTAAGAGTTGGTTATTAATTTTTTTTTTTTTTTACAGTATTTTGTTCAAGTTCCAGCTTCTGGAAAATGAACTTTTAGTATTTTTAGTGTTTTAATTTGATACCACAATTGCTATTGTTATCATACTATAGTAACAGTAGTAGTAGTAGTAGTAGTAGTAGTAGTAGTAGTACTGGTACTGGTAGTGGTAGTAGTAGTGGTAGTAGTACTGCATATGGACTCTATTCAGGTGTGCTAAACCATTTGCTGCTTTACTTCCTTTAAAACTAAAGATGAGTAACAGTTTACAGGAAGTAATCATCTGTAAATTACAAATGCTGGTCATTACAGATGTGTCTTAACCACATTAAGAATGATCCAATTAAGGAATCAGTCATCCTGTAAATAGCAGACCTAAGATGAAACCTGCATCTTACATTTCATCTAGTATCTTCCACTAATGTAATGAATGTAATGTCTCATTGTGCAGTTATAAAACATTCACAGCATTTTTCACAGGGATATTAACAATTATTACCTGCCATGATCTTCCAACAGTCTGGCAATAAAATATGTTTGGGAATACAAACTAAACCTCACAGCTCCAGCTAATAATGCTGGATCAGAAATCAGTCAACCTTCAGGTGCTTCTCATTTTAATTCCTCTTTTATTTTGAGGTTGTATTGACGTTGGAGTGCACATTTGCAAGAATAGTTACGACAATAAGAAAACAAAAGAAACAACAACCAAACAGCAAAGGTTGGTGGAAGGAAGAATATTATACAAAGTATTTCTATACAAAGCCTCCACCGACAGCTGTTTATGTCTATTTATTATTAGTAACATTTATTCAAATATTGTATTAAAACATGTAAACTGATCTCCAAATCAAACCTGCTAAACAGCTGTTTCTACAAAAAAGTAGCTTATCAAATATCATAATGAAACATCCTAAATTCACATCAGCAGCATCTCAGATGTATTTCTCGGTCCAGTTGGTTACAGGTTACAGATGTATGCACAGTAAAAAGTGCTGTGTTGTTTTAACCAAGAATTGGAATAAATACATCCCAGGTTAATTAACCCAGAAAAATGAGCTGTTTATACCTAATATTTTACTGTTTTAGCCCAAGATAGTGTAGTTTTTTACCAAGTATTTATTGTTTTTACTGACCCTTTGGTGGTTTTTATCCCCCCCCCCCCAAAAAAAAAACGACAACAAAAATAAAATAACACATTTTTTAGTGTAAAAACAACAGTATTTTTATGTGTTGGAGTGTATCCACTTGGATTCACTCCTGTTTAAATGTTAAACTGTCAGACTTGTTCTGAAATCAAACAGTCTGAAAAGCTACTTCACAAAGTTATGTAGACTTTCTTCCTCCTCTCACGATTAGAGAAGGATTCACTGTACTTACAGATTATAGCTGAATAATGGATGTTATAAGATGTGTGCTTGTTACCTGATATGTAACAATGACATAAAAAAAAATAAATAAAAAAACCCGAAATATAATAACTGGTCAATAATGTAACAAAAGTCCTGAGCCCGAAATATAACAAAAAAAAAAAAAGTGCTGAGCCCAAAAACTAAAAACTATGCCCAAAATGTAACCCTTATATTTTGGGTTTTATTAGATTTTTTTTAATTACATTTCAGGCTCAGCTCTTTTGTTATCGACCAGTGATTACATTTTGGGTTTTATTACTTTTTTTTGTTCTAACAATTCAGGACGTTGTTACATTTTGGCTTGTTGTTACCTGTCGGGCTCTAACAGTGCTTCCATTGGTGGTTTGGCCTTCTTCACTGATTTGGTGAATTTAAAAAAAGCTCTCTTTTTTTGTTTTTTGCTCCATATCCTCATGCTCTACCTTCAGACAAGTATCTTCAAATACTGCTGAGGAGGTTGTAGTGAAGTGGCATATGACACATTTGACCACCTCAAACATTTACATCACTTAGCTCAACACAAACCAAAAAGATCTCACCTTCTTGTTTTCTTCCTGTGCTCTTTATGTGTGTTCAGGTCACATTCACACAGTAACATTCAGGTAAACCTCAGTCTGGCAGTATGGAAAAAAACAAGAAAAATCTGGTTCAAGTGTGGCAAACGACCTCTGTGGACACATTCATGCTCACACGCTGATCACTAACAGCAGGCATGTGGATGATGTGGATACAGGGTTCAGTCGTTAGATTAGCTGTAAATAACTAGCGTGTCAGCAGTATAACCCATGTGATTGACACCTGACTGACAGGTATTTGGTATCAGAGAGAGGTGGAAGGTCTGTCAGTCGATTGGATTTCAGTTGGAGCAGGTGAAGCTGGGTTTAATGTCTGTATCTCGCATGAATGGTTTTGATGTGGTGTATTCTCTGAACCCTTACATGAGCGACTGAAAAAACCAGTGACAACTTTGCTTGTGAGTGATGTGCTGGATGCCCCCGCTTCAAAAAGTACACAAAAACAAAAATCATCTGCCACTGCTGCTAAATCTGAGTCTCTGTGACGAGTATACATTCAGCGCAGGCAAAATCTTCTGCTTTATCTTGGACACATGAAAAGTGGTATTATAAGTTTATATATTATAAGTTTGAATGGGAGTTTCTACTGGTGAAGGTTGTGAGAGATGAAGACTCATCTGGTTGGTGCTTCATGTACATTTATTCCAGATCCAGGTCAGAGCTGCACCACATGTGATGTACAAGTCTGACAAAGTTGGGGATATAATCTTCGCTGCTCTACATATCTGACATACTCCAAGAGTCATCTTTCTCCCAGACATACACGACAGGAAGTCAGAGTCTTACCAAAGATGGCAAACTATCCTTGGACACTTGCCACACAGAGAAACCTACAAGAGCAACTTCTAACCTTCACACAGACCATACATAGAGTTTGACCTCTGAAGATCTTGGTATAACAGAAAATCATATCATCAGCTATAAAAGCAGAATTTAAAAAACCTTATGGTTACAGAAAAAAGAGGCTTAACCTTGTCCAGTCAGACCTCGGCAGCTTTTTATGTTTGACGTTAGATGAGCCAGGATGTGGAGGTGAAGCTACTGACTATGTGAAAGCAGATATAAGTAATTCACATAAATTTGCGTTGCTGGGTTTCTTTAACAGACCACAAGGTCGAGTACAGATTTACTGACAGTGAAATAGAGAAGAGGTGTCAGACATATTTCACTCCCAGTGAGCAACAGGTACTAATGGAAGCTCATAAGGAAATAAAGCATATTATTTGTAAAAAAGAAAGAAACATGTAATATATTTTACAAAAGCAAGAGAAAAAGCTTGGCAGATAATATCAGATGCACAAAATGTGAAAATAGTCTAGAAATATACATTTGGTAACCACTGCTTTTAAGTCTCCACTGTCATTGTTATAGCATCAAAGAGTTGCTTTGTCATTTGTACATATTGACAGTTTTACACTGTCTGTTACTTTGTTAAACCTTAATATCATTGACTGTAAACAGAATGGACGAAGCTAACGTAACGTCACCCCATGCTTTGTGGGCTCACATTTTAAAGTCAGGAGGTTGGCATTTGAGCGTCGCTATGTTGGTTGTTCAAAGCCAGAAGTGACCAGATTTGGATATGAAGGGAGGAGTGATGGGGATGAGTCTGGAGTTCAACGGATGGTCTCCCTGGAGATTCAAACTAATCACCCCACACTTTTTGAAACCCGATACTTAATGACGTAATGATTTTCAGACGGAGCAGCAGATCAATAATAAGAAGAGTTGAACATGTATTCCCTGAGTATGTCATGACTGAAGATTGCTATTATTGAATTGAAGTCAACTGGAGCCAGAGTTTTGTCGGAGCCAGCATCTAGTGGCTGTCAGGAGTATTGCACTTTTTTCACTTCACTTTCACACCCTTAGCCTCATTTTTGAGACGTATTTGCTTCATC
The DNA here is from genome assembly GCA_900323345.1 of Pseudochromis fuscus. Taxonomy (NCBI): domain Eukaryota; kingdom Metazoa; phylum Chordata; class Actinopteri; family Pseudochromidae; genus Pseudochromis; species Pseudochromis fuscus. Next base: position 18,660 of record OOFC01022720.1, read on the forward strand.
TATTTCTACATATTCCCTGGTTAACACTTGATCAAACATTTAGATTCACTTCAGAAACACAACATAACATTCAGCATAAGTATTACATGAATGACTACAAAGTAGTCTAGGCAGCACAAACCTCTGCCATGGCATAATCAGCTGTACTGATGCCATAGACTGAACACTGCTGCCCTCTTCTGGTGAAGCAGCAGCACTATCTGGGCTGGTCTGGAGCAGGCTTGCAGCACAGAATAAATCTCCACCCAAATCTGCTTTCATATAACAGAGCAATGGCTAACATCAGTCAGGATAAGTTTAAAATCCCAGCTTAGTGCTGTTTGTTAAATAATCAGCTCAACAAAGTTCACTGGACCAGTTCAAAGGTCAGACCGACTCTTCATTTAATTTACTTATTTGTAAGTCGGCAGTAAATCTCAGAGTGACCATGAGAGGGAACAGGAAGGGACTTACCCTGGTTGAGGCCAGGCCATGGAGCAAGCTATTGAAATTCATATGAGGGTCCAGAAAACTAATGCTTCTCATTTGTACCTAAGGCACATCATAAGTGGCAGTCTTTACCCCGATGATCTGGCTCTTTGACTTCAAAGGGTGGCGTGAAGAAAGATCCTATTATTCTGCTGCAGCAGAAATCATTAGACTCCAAATCTCTGATGTGGCTGTTGCTGAATTAATACTCGTTCACTGTACTACTTATTACAGTGATATTAAGTAGAATATCTATGAGTATCTTCTCAGCACAGAATATATTAAATTCTCTTTCTATATTTACAATACATGTGCAGGAGCATGGGAGTGATCATAAATTAATAAAAAGAAATAGATGCAGTGAATCAAAATAATCATCTTTCACAACATGAAAGCACATATTTTTTCTTAAAAATGATATTTACCTCTCAGGTCCAAAGTACTTGAGAAATAAACAGCTTTTGGTTCTTTCCAGTTTTCAGACAGTCATGTTTTTTCTTGTGTTTTTCTCCTCCTGAACTCATCCCCACAGGTTCAGAACAAGCTCATGTGTCAACAAACAACCAAATCAAAGCACGATGCTGAATCCCTGATATAAGGATGAGAGTGTGACCTCTGACCTCCCCTATGGATGGAGGACACACACTAAATAGTAAGTGATGAAAGGCTCAGATTTGAACTTTTATCACTTGCAAAAGTTATGCAGATGATTTCAGAGTGTGAAAAATATACAGACAGTTCATGGTTTGTGTCACATTAGTTATTAAAACGGTTTTGTGTTGTACTGCAGTTCATGTTGTGGAGGATCTGAAGCTTTAAATATATTGTAACTGCCTTTGGTGACTACTTTGTAATGAATATATTAGAAATACATCAAGAATATATTAGTAATTTCACTGATTAATTCATATTATTGAGTAAAATGACAGAAGTCTCCATAAGAGAGATATGTTTATGCTAAATAAATAAATAAATAGAAGCAGGACACATTATGTTCACAGTCCCATGTCCCATTCATGTTCACTGCAATATTTTAATATCTGCACCACAACAAGTGCTGTGGGCAGTTGCTGACCTCACACACGTTACACTCCTGATGAATACATTAACGGCAACTGAAACCTTAATTCATTCAGTGCAGCTGTGGCCCCTTTTTGTTAACAGCATCAGTCTGTTTTCCAGTTGCTGGTCATGTTATGACTAGATATTTATGATCAGCCGTCCAAAAAACCAAAAGGATCACTCCAGTCCCACAGTGAAATTAGTGCGATGGTTGGTTTTAGATTTGTAGTATGTTACAAATAATATGCAGGTTATTTGTAAGAGACTGTTGGTTGTGACCACACAAAAAAATCTTTACATACATAACATTTATTATTCATCTATTAATATTTCATATTCAATACAATTCTACATTAGTGTGCAAATTATTCTACTACTATCTTCCTGTGTGTCTAATAGAAATCCCACTTAATGCCATGCAGTGTGACATTTCCTGTGACACATATTACCACAGTAACTCTCAAGCTCTTCTGGTGCATATTTTAATGTAATTCATTTGCAGATTTATTTATGTATTTATTTATTTATTACATGTTCTTCATGCTGCTTTTTTCAGTGGGTTAACAAAATAAAAAAATCATATAAAAAAATATAATAAATCGTATATTATTACTATATAATTGTATATTATAAAGAATAAAACAGGTGATATCGCTGGCATTATTTCTTGAGAAGTTGCTATAGATGGACTTTATATATACTTTACTGAATATATTGAAAGAAAGGTTAAATATATTTAATAAAGCCTGAATATATGGACCTAAAATTTGAATATATGGATTGAAACACACACACACAAAATTATGCCATAGACCTTAAAAACATGGGCCAGTGTTGAAACAGAAATATCTATTTGGACTACAACATGTCCAAAAAGATGCCCGGATATATCTAGTTGGACATTTTGTGCTTTATGTTGACAGATGCAAGCGACGAGAGCCAAACTTAGTTGGAGCCGTAAAAAAAAAAAGCATTTGATGAAAAGCTGCAGATGGTTATTGCAGTTTGAGCAAAACATAAACCTCCACTGATCCTACTTTTTCCATTAAGAAAAACTCACTCCCGCAGCTCTAAAGTTCACAGTCATCTCAGACACGTCAAATATTCAGCTTCTGTCCTTAAATTGAGGCTAAAGCGTTCACCTGATGTGCAGAGGACAGCAAATTAAAAGCTGCATTATTTTCAGCACCTTTAGCCCAGCATGTGCCGTCCATTTGTTTGTGAGCAGTCAGGAATTTGGGCTGAAAATAATTGTGTTGATTAACGACGGCGAACTAGCCACCCACTGATTAAAACAGGCATTAGGAAACACACTGGAGCGCTCAGGTCAAATGGACTTGAACTCTCTTTTTTTTTAACTGACAACAAGTCATTGGAGGACACCAGAGAACTGCTAAAAAGCTGCTGGAGTGTAGCTGCAGCGGGTTGCATGCTGAGAAAATGTGCTGGTCATCAAGGTAACAGTCTGCAGCATTTACATATATCGTCCATATGTCAAAATTCACCTATAATTTCTACTGGCATTCACAGCCAAATTGGAGCTACACATAAAACGATGGAAATTACCCAACTCTTAAAAATACAATAGTCCTTCATAAGTAAAATACATTACAGTAAAAGAGGTCCTGTGTAATTTCTGGGTTTTAAAACATTTAATGGATATTTACATGTGGAAAGATGGTGATATTGTTGAAAACATTTATTTATCCAAGTCCATAATTACCGTAATTTCTGGACTATTGAGCGCACCTGTCTAAAAGCTGCTATTGAATTTATTCGAACAGTTTCATGTGGTCCACTCTGACCGGGTCTGATGTGACGACGCTAAATGTATCAGCGGCACGGAGTTTGCTAGCTTGTAAAAAGCTAACGAGTGCCAATACATGAGCCACACCGGTGTTTAAGCTGCAGGGTTCAAAGCGTCGGAAAAAAGTAGGGGCTTATAGTCCGGAAAATACGGTAATCATCCAAGACAACTGTCAATTAACTAATAAAACTGTGAAACTACACAACCCGCGCTTCATTTTACTTCATTTGTTACCAATTATGCCAAATATTAGAAAGGTATTTAGAGTTTGAAATTTAATTATTTTATCTATTGACAAAAAAATACAGTTGTGGTTTAGATTTTTCATATTTTACACTAGACATGTACATTTACAATCTATTTTCATTTTATATTTTTATAATGACACGAATATTTTTTGTGTATTTAAAATATAGATACAGAAAAATTAAATACATCAGTAAAGTACAGCTTAAGCAGCATGATAGTGCTCATACGTTAACCAGGAAGTGTATATGTACAGAAGGACTAAGAGCTGTGCACAATGTACAGTGAGTTTGACAGCTTAAATAGACTGTCCAGTTGGTGTTGTGCTATATATAAGCTCAGCTTCAGGCGTCAGCTGATTCACGATGCAGTGCTACTGAAGTTTTCTGCCTCAACTGGCTTGCAGGCCTCGCTTCATTAATATTCAGTAGTTACACTTGAATCCCACTTATTATTTTAGAAGATAAGGTAATGCGCTAGTCAAATAGTGGACACTGTCTTGGATTTAAGTCTCAAAATACTTGCTTTACGCTGCAAAAAGTATCACAATCAGCAGTTTTTTTTAAACTTTATACAGGCCCAGGAAAAGTCTCCTTCTATGTTTTCCTTCCTACGTCTCCAACGCTGCTGTTGGTATTCTTTCCAGGCAACAGCAAAGAACCAACCACCTCCAAACCCTTTTGAAAAATGTATGACTGAAACATCATTCACTTCGATCCTCAATTCCTAGCCTACACTGCATACCTCCTTTCTGGTAAGTGCACACATACATCATAAGACTGCATAAAACAGCCAAAGACCTATAAATCATGCAGTGAGACACATTCTCAGTACTGCAGTCTATATGCTTTTGTCCTCGCTATCTGCCATATCTCCCGAGCCATTTTTCATGAGCACCCGACTAATGTATGTGCACACACTTTAGCCAGTTAATACAGCAATGTATTGTTTCTAAATTTGGGATCTCATGTGTTTATTGAAGCGGGAATGATCATGGATCGCTATTTGGTCTCATTTTTGAATGAGCGTGAAGTGTCAGCGGAGGTTTTGGTGTATTATAGAGTGAGAGTCTGTGTTTGACTGAAGCTTTGGATTCCACAGATGCGGCGTTCAAAAATTAAATTTGGCTGAATTTCAATTTTTGAATCAATCAGCCTTCGTTTTTATCATAGCAAGTTGGCCGGAAACTATTGTATTGTGTAAGATTCATTAGGCGAATGAAGACGGAGCAATTCCGCTGCCAGTCCTTTCAATAGCAAATTCATGAGTACATATTGGCTGCAGACGTCTCAGAGATTGTTGGTAAATTGTTTTGCAGATGAAATGGGCAGGTGACAGGAAACAAAAGAGCGTATCACGGACGTTCATCTCTCCCTCGCAGCACCTTGGTATTGGTCCTCTATCTGATAGGAGCCGCTCTCCTTCCACTTCACTGACTGTCCCCACAAGAGGAGAAGCTCTCACTTCCAACTCCAACCACTTTCCCATTATGCAAATGATTTCCCCGCAGAAAAGCTCCACGCCTGGTGCCCATCAATTCAGTGAGGCCTCCAGTTTAAATACATGCATTTTTTTCTCTCTTCTACCCCCCACTTCCTCCCTCCACACTTCTGAAAAGACGGTCTATTTCTGATGCATAGCGCTGGTGTTCACATTGCTGTGGTGGGGGAATAGAAAGAGCTCTTACCCAATCAATTTATACAACCCCCTTTGAAGAGTGTGCTTTTTTTTTTCTATGGCGAGGAGTGAAATTATACAAATGTATGGGGAATACCAGCTGTAAAAAGAAAGTTGCACTTATACAGCCATGGGTTGTTTAGAGCGACGGCATTGCCATTCCAAACGCATACATCACACCGGGGCATACAAATAAACTTCCCCAGCACATTTGATTAACTTCTTAAAGGCCCTGGAGGTACGTGGCCTTAAAACCTCACCATCACTTAATCCTCTCTTCTGTAGAAAATTCCTGGAGTAAGACCATCAAAAAAAAAAAAAAAAAAAACGTCATTCTCTGCATTGCCGGTGGCACGAAGTCCATCTGCGAACTCAATACACAGTCAACAGCACGAAGATTATTTTCCCTTATACTACTCTGAATAAGCATTGTGGTTTAACTGATAGATGACTGGAAGTTACCAAAAGTGTGGATACGTTTATTGATTTGGCGGCTTGCACATTTTCCTATGGTGGCGCTGTCGTTAATGTCAAACCAATTCAGCAATGAAAAGGAAAGTCACAGTAGAAGCTGCTCTAATTACGGTCTAACAATCAGGGGCCCCGCCAGGAATTCTGGGCTCCATGAAAAAAAAAAAATAAATCACATTGGGCCCCCCCAAGGAAGCTATTGTTACCACATCTCTAGGACCTAACTGACCCACTATACCATTTACCTACACTGATTAAATTATGGTTAAAAAGGAGTGAGATGTAGGCTAACACTAGTCTGTAGCTAGCTTATTTCACTATGGACATTATGCTAACAGGTTCATTTCTACTCACAGACTGTATGCTAGGCTACCCACCTTTGTTGGAGAAACACTGGCTCACATATTGACACCTTTCTTTTGTCTCTTTTCTCTCTTTCCTGTTTTGAAAACCAGATTTTATTTTATTACCTACCAGCACTGTAGCTCTGGCGCAGCTACTGACTGCTGGCAGCACCATCACAGTGAGTGCGCTAAGGCAGGACCAAACCATTTCATGCAGATACACGGGGGTGGTCGGTCAATATGGACATTTCCTTTTTTGGTCAATGTGGATATTTAACTTCTACTGCAAAAAACAAAGAGATTGTTTTTGATCATTTTTAACTATATTTGAAAAATATTCACAACCCAGATAGCAAAATCATAGTTTAACTTTTACCTATTTTTTAATTGTCCTAACTTTTCCCCCCTATACAGCACCCTTGCTTACAGTGTTGGGTCTTCATACTACACATAGCCAAAGTTTCTAATCAAGAGGTGAAGTGATGTTGCAGTAATCTCTGGGAGGAAAGAGCTCAGACATACACAAATTAATATGGGCGTGCATCGAAAACATTTTAGATTCAGCTTGTGATTAAAATACCGAATATACTATGTGCCACAAAAAGCTGCAAATGGAAAATGGAAATGAAAAATTAGCATTTCCATTCAACAAATTTTATTTACTTTGTATGTTTACAGTCACATGTTGGAAGATTGAGTCCATCACTGTCCCTGCCAATCAGGAGACAGCGGGCTTTTCAGGATGAAATGAGGGACTGAATAAATGGCCATTATGAGTTAAATATGGACTTTTTGAACTGCAAACTACTGTAGAGGAGGCCAAGATTATAAATATGAAGCTGGAAAATAAGCATAACAGGTCCTCTTTAATGTCAAACCAATTCAACATGCATTAAGAAAGTCAAGGCAGCAAGGGTTTGAACCAGGTGATGTAGTAATGTCACTGTCACCTAATGACAGCTGCATTTTTAACACTCGCTCCCTGAATGAGAACAGTTTTCTGTTGCTGCTGTTTTTTATGTTGACATCTGGTTCAACAACTGTAACATCACTCAGCTACAAAACTATAAGAAAATGGAGCAGTGTGTTCACCGAGAGAGTGCAACCTTCACCAAGGCATAATTCATGTATGTGTGATAGTTTTTAATCTGCTTTGTCCACAAATTAAAATCTAATCTCCTTCAGTTTGCCTTGGATCGTAGATGTCATCATCCTGCACATGTGCCTGGATTTTCAACCAAATCCATTAAGATGTGACAAAGTTATGAATTTTTAAAACATTTGCACTTCATAAGGGAAGGGGATTTTCTGAAATGTCTGGATTTTTTTTTTTTTTTTTTTTTTCAGACTGGGTTTCATCCTCTCATCCTGCCTAAAATTTAATTATTTGTTTCTTGGGTAATACTGTTATCTCTCAAAAAAGGCATGTATCAAAGTCTGTTCCTAAGTTGTTTTGTTTTTCATAATGTTCCTACCAAACAGACAGACAAACCCACCAACGCAGGCGAAAACATAACCTCCTTGGCTGGGGTGATAGATCCAGATATGGAGTGTGTTTATAGTTTGGATTTACAGTGCCAAAGACAGAGATCAGAACTCAGACAAAACTTCAGCTGCTGGGATGTCTGAGCAAACATCAGTAAAAGCAGAGAATTTTTTGTTCAGTGTTTAAATGCAGACTGTTTTGGCGACAGCCTCGACCCTCAGACACATCGACTTTATTGGAAAGGACTCTGTCTGGGCTGCACAGTGTTATGTAATGGATGACGCTGTGCTTGTGTAGGTGAATGGATGTCACTTCAATGAAAAAGATGCTTATTTGGAGAAATGGGTGAAATGGGTAGAAAATAACGACTCTTTTTAAAGTTGCATGTTGCCACAAGGTGCAGGACTGACTTAGCTGGGCCTCCTTTCAGATTTCTCATTGGGCCATAGACTGTGTACAGAATGAATGAAGCTAACATGACGTCACCCGTTGGTTTGTAGATTTACATTTTGAAGCCAGGAGTTTGGCATTTGGACATCGCCTTGTTTTCTTTTTTGGAGACAGACGTGACCATATCTGGATATGAAGTGAGGAGTGAGGAGGCGGGTCTAACCCTTGAACCCGATGTGTATGAGACTTAAGATGTAAGCCTCATTGAAGACCTGTCAATCAAACTAACAATTCCCCTAAATATTTATCCTTTTAAGCCTAATATCTACTGAATTAAGTTTTTTTTTTCAGTTGTACCACCAGGTCGCTAATAAGAACAGTTACCTAATGGCATCATATGGTACATTTACACTGGTACCTACTCGCTTCGCTTCGGTTTTGGTGCATTTACACTGGCAAAAAAGTACCTGGAACTTGGTACCTGGTACAACTTTTCGTACCACCTCTCCTGCGGTTCCAAAAAAAGTACCTGGTCAGGTCGGAGCAGGTACTAAAATCTTATTGGTCGGAATCGTCACTGCGTCGTTTCGTCATCACTGCGTGGCACATAATCTGTCCCCACAAACACATGGGCATTTTTAAATTTTCGGCAAACAGTGAAGACGTGTTTGAAATAAGAACAAGAAGAGATATGGCATCTGTTAGAAATCCTGCCCCATGGACTCAGGACGGGGTGCAAACCTTTCTGTCATTAGTCACTGATGAGAAAATTCAGCGGCAGCTGGACGGCGCGGTCAGAAATCGCATGTTGTATGCGATTCTTTCGTGTCATGAATGACGGCCAGCTACACGAAGGAAGGACTATCCTCGGCAATGTAAATGCAACCAAGGGGGGCCGATCCTGAGCAATCCAAGACAAAGCGAGTAGGTACCAGTGCAAATGCGCCAATAGTGACTTGTAGAAAAAACATATATTCATAATTGAAAACATAATTTTTGAATTAGGATTCATTGGGAGTATTGCAAATTTTTCCACTTTGCATTGGTCTAATTTTAAGACCTAGTTGGTTCGTCCATTTCTATTGCCAGTCTATGCCAGGGGTGTCAAACTCGTGCCATGGAGGGCCGAGACCCTGCAGGTTTTCTTTCCACTAAAGCAGGTGATTTTAATAATCAACACCTCCTTCAATTTGAGGGAAGGAGCTAATCAGTGAGATCAGCTGCTGGAGAGATGGTTGGAAAGAAAACCTGCAGGGTCTCAGCCCTCCATGGCACGAGTTTGACACCCCTGGTCTATGCAGTGGGCCCACGCATTTGTTTTTGCTGATTATGAACGATCAGCTCAACCTGTATAGGGTATAAATTGGGGAGAGGGTACTCATACTCCAAAATATATAGTATATTTTAACTTTGAATTATTTTTCTGTTCTCAGTCAATTTTAACTCTGCCCATTTGGAATTTGCACATTTCATAACTTGCCCATTATATTACATAATTTATAAGTCAGTCCTTTATCATTTATATTACATTACATAATTTTCTGTAAAGAATCAAAAAAGTATCTATCTATCTATCTATCTATCTATCTACACTACAAATATGGCTTCCATCCTCACATGCTCAATAAAAACTTCCTAGAAAGTGACAGAGATGTCAGTTATATGCACACGCACAATCTGAAGCAGTTAGTCTAATGGAGAAAAGTAACTGAAAACACCTGTGTGGCACCATGAGTGTGCAGCTTTAAAGACATATTTAAAATGTAGTTTATTCTGGGGATTGGTGGACATGTAACCCTCAGACTGTCTGTGAGCTGTCATTTTACAGTGAAGCATATGACGGCAAACTTTCATTTTAATGCCCTCCCTTTGAACTTGTCACATCAGCTGGCATTTAATCAATACAACTTGACAGCTCTCTTCTCCCATGCTCAAACTGCACAAAGTCTCTCAGCCATCAAAAAAGTGGACAGTGCACCAACTCAACCTGACTACAGGTTAATTCACAAGATTAGCAATCCCACTGCAGACATCTTGCACAGAACAGTTGATCCCTACAATAACATTAGTTTTTCCACGCATGTGTGATCTCATACAAGCTGTCACTGGCAGTGGATGTGTTCATATCTACTTCTTTTATCCAATCACAGACAAGGAAGATTATCTCTCCAGGTTTATCAAGCAAACACATGGCAGACGAAGAGGAAGCATGCCTCTTAATGAGCAAGTGGCCCATGCTATTTCCTCGTGATTCACCGGAGATTAGTGTGATTACAGTGTGACAGCTGTGTAATTACGTGGGAAGCCCCCAACAAGAGACTAGGTGACATGTTTGAACAGCTGCAAACAGTGACATTGTCTCTCTGTCACTTTACTGAGTATCATTACTCGAGTGTGCACATGAGTCTGCATTTATCTGTGTTCTGACCGAGGTTTAACAGGCAGGTGATCTGTTGGAAAGCACTCTTCCATGTTTGAGACCTGTGTAGAAACTTGTTGTAGACCTCAGACTGTATATGCAATGGAGGAAGGTCTGGTTTCACTGGAGCCCCTAAATATTTTTCTTTTTGAAGATCTACTCAACCCTTAACACCTGAGCCTCCAAATTTCCACCTGGACTTCTTATGCTTATTTTGATTTCAAATTCAACATGCAAAACCTAACATTCATGTGCAATTGCAGTGTCATTGTTCACTAAAAACTCAAAAATCAAATTCTGCTTTTGTGTTTTCTTCTATTTTTGTTTCGTCGTCACTATTATTACACACTTACAACACGTAGTAAATCGTAAAGGGGTTAATTTACTGGCTTCTGTGAAACGCTCGAGTGAAATTACCATAATGACACTATATTGGCTGTAAAGTGAAACATCTCAGCTCGCAGGAACCATTGGTGTTTTTCTAATTGCACAAACTGTGACATAATTACGGTAATCGTTTGTCACGTGTGCAAACGTATTGACACATTTGGCGCTAAAGGGTTAATGATGACTTTTTTTTCTTTCAGACACTAACAAGAAGAGCTGACTTTAGCTAATGGCGTCAAAATGACTTGTGAAAAATGTCAGGACCCGGCTCAAGACCATGATAAGAACTGTGGAGAGACACGGTTTTTGACAAAATAATTAAATAATTTTATTTACAAAAAGTACCTACACAAATCAAAAACAACAAAACCAATAAAGAAAACAACTAAACCCAGAACATAGTGCATGAGGACAGCACGCTGGAAGCAGAGCAGAGTCGAGTGGAACCCAGACGAGCCGGACCAAGCCAGACCAAGCCGAGGGGTAATGTGGATGGCCAGCTTATATACACCTGGTGGATCCTCCCAGGTGTGGCAAACGCCTCCCACCAGGCCTGAAGGAGCAGACAGGACAACATGAAGGGGAAACACAAAACAACAGCAGGCCCTAGAGGCAGGAGGCCGTCACAAAAAAAAAAAGATTGAGAATTTCATGTTTAAAAATGATGATTTATGAATTGAAGTCAATTGGATCCAGAGTTTTTTGGAGCCATTTCTGTATACAGTCTATGGCTAGGTGCAAGATGGTAACAAATGTTGCAGTTATGAGAGATCTCAATACTATTGACTCAAGAGTGACCTCGATCTGCACTTGAGTCTTCTATATTACCCTTAATATTACCATGAAGAAACAACCTATGACTCTTCTTACTAAACAAACAGTTTACTTGTAAAATCTAGCAAAAGGGTTAAATGTAATGTAGAGCAACACAAGGTGAAAGCAGACCTCCCTCACTCTTGCCGTTATGAATATGACTATTTCTGTCTGTGGTTATTTTTGTGATTATTTTCACATGAAATGAGGTGCCTAAATAAAAATGAATTTGAAATGGAAAGCAATTTTGACCGCAATAGGATATATTAATGATTCACTGAATTTGCGATCGAGGGATTGCTTTGGCTAAATTTCCCCAGTTTCTTCCCGTCCTTGCGCCTTCTGCATGCCAAGCAGAAGACGCTGACAGCAGCCCACCTCTCCCCTTGTATCACTCAGGTTTTAATTTAACACAGTCACGCTACAAGGACATCCCTTTGGGTTTACAGCGCCGATGCAGAATCCAACAAACAATCGCAATAGACAAGAAAACAAAAATATGTGACTTGGTTTTAGAAGTGAAATTCAGATGCGTAAATGTAATACTCACCTCCATGAACTCATTTTCAGGATCACCATGTGCTCCATTCAGTAATATGTTCTTCTCATTTCTGCCTGATATCAGGTGCAAGATCTCCAACTGCAATTACCCTCACATTTATTTTTTTTTGTATTAAATTATTTCCTAATATAGTTTAAAGATGATTACAACCCCATAATCAAAATAATTTACCAAGAGCTAATTAACTGATGGACAATTTTAGCTCCTTTGTGGTGTGTTTAGGCTGGTTGGAATTTAGATACTACCTTTAACCAATCTTCTTAAAGTTAATGAAAAAGCATCATGGATAAAAGATGAAAATGATGGCTGCAACAACTAACAGGAAGCTTCTTCGAGTGCGTCTTGAGAAGCAGGAGTCATCATCAGCGACTCATTGAAGTTTCCTGTTAGTGTCAATAAAAACTAAATAAAACTATCTGTGGCAAAGGGTCTTATTTTAGTCTGATATATTTCACAAGGCTCAGCTTTGAACTCTTAAAAAGAGCATTTTTCCGGAGCAGCGAGGTTTCTCTCCGCCTGCAGCTGCACTGGCATTTTGGTGACTCACCATGTGTTGAAGTAACGCAACAGGGGGTACATCGTTGGCAGCTAAGTACAGTTTTTAGAGTGAATATTCACACCATTAGCTGGTTTGTGTGTCCGGCGTGCTCGGTCCGGGTCAGTGGGTCAACACGTATGCTGCCTCTGTGCTGTGTATAACTGCAGGAAACAAAGAAACACAACAAAAACCTCGAAAAATAACGCAAACACTCTCTAAGTAAATTTAGCTTGTCAGTTTCATTTTCAATTTACATTCATCAGCTGTTAGACACATGCAAACACACGGCAAATATACAATTTTGGAGCAATTATGGCAATAATGCCAGGAAGGCGGGGTAAAGATTCATGTCTGTTCTTATCAGCATCTCTAATCTACTTGCGTGTTCAGCTGATCATCCTCCCCGCAGCCATCTCAAGTTGACAGGTATGTTTTCCGTCTACAGTCTATAATTTGAGTGACACACATTGTCAAAGTGTAGTTATGCGTGCCACATCCACTGTGGTTAAATTGATTAAATCATGCACAACAGCACCAGGCTGTTGCAGAACAAAACTGCCACTTTTGTCCTCTTGTGCCCATCAAACTCGTCAGCCTCTATCAGCACAGCAAGGCGATGTATGACAAATCAACATACTGGATTTTTTGCACTAGTGTTTGTCCAAAGCCACTGTAGCTAGGCCTGGCAGGTCTGTCAAGCCTTGGATTTATCCACATGCTATAACAGTGTGCACAGGGCTGTAGTAAGACTGGTACCCAGGATCTAAAGAAACTGGAGGGTGTTGCAGCTGCTATATGTGGAAGCCTGTTCTGGATGCTATCATAGTTTAAGGCAATCGTTAATGACTCTGTCCTGTTTTTCATTGAATTTGGGAAGATTACACTCCAGGAAACATATCTAATGTTACCTGAGATAATGATTTGTTGTCAGCTTTATTTCTGACCACCAAGTCCATTCATCATCCATCCATCTTCTATACCCGCTAATCCAATCAGGTCACGCGGGGCTGAAGTCTGTCCCAGCTGGCAATGGACAAGAGACGAGACACATCCTGGAGATCACCAGTCTATCGCCAACACACACACAGACAACCATACATACTCATGCCTACAACCAATTTAGAATAATTAATTAACCTAACAAGCATGTCTTTGGACTGTGCCAGAGTAGCTGGAGAAAACCCATGTAGGCACATGCAAACCCCACAAAGAAAGACAGATATTTGACCCTTGCTGTGAGGCTACAGTGCTAACCCCTGCACCACTGCACTCAACCCCTGCAGAAAACATTAAAAAGTCACCAAAGATAGAGTTAATGTTTGTTCCACTAGCTAGCTAGCTACACTTGACAACCTGTATTGCTACACTCCAAAATCTGCACTAGTCGTCACTCCAAGGAACCAAGGAGTAACTTGAAAGCACTCAGAGAGCAGAAACCTCCACCAAGGCGTAATCCTGCAGTATTAATGCTACAGACTGAACACTGTTGCCCTCTTGTGGTGAAAGAACAAAATTACCAATTTTGTGTGGTTAATCTTCCTAAGTTGAAATGCATGTAAACATGAGGCCTAGCAGTCATGTTGTGGGCAGGTTGCTGTTTGTTTCTTAAGACTTAAATCTGCCGTTAACCAACGTGATGGTGTAAAGCACAACTCTTCATTTAACTGGTTAGCTGGTCTGACCACAAACAGGAATCAAACATTTAGAAAATATATGATTTGTGGAGTGAAACATGAAACTAAATACAGCCACATTCAGTTTAACAAGTCCTTCATAACGGTGAGAGTAAAACAAGAGATTCATTCATATTAATGACTGCAGTGTTATCAAACATTTCATATTAAATGCAACCATTGAATATTCTTTTGAAACTGGAGTGTTTGTTCAACCGTCTGACAAAAAAAAAAAAAAAAATCACAGTGATGACGTAGAGGTCTCCAAAACTCAAATATGATACACTTGGCGTTAATGTCTGCCAAAAAAGGTGACTCCTAGGAATAAATTTGAACGACTGAAAACTGAATGTTTAAAAACGACAGCTATCTTGTGGACAGATGTAGATTGGGCGTGCTGCATTTTTCCACCTGCGTCTCTGAATGCTCTCAAACTTCTGGTTAGTGCAGAGATTTTGTTCCTGCAGAGAATGAGCTGAGACATTTTTTCTGGCATTAGTACAAATTTAACATTTCCTCTCACTTGTCTGAACCATCTGTCTTTATTTTTCACACAAATTAGCGCCTGACTTCTCAGTCTGGATCTAACATGTTCACAGACTGTGATCATTTCATGTCCACAATCTGTTGCAGCGAGCATGATGTCTAATATCGCCTGTCTGTTTGATGCGGTCTTCTGCGAATTTGTGTATACGATAAATAATAACACATTTGTTCTTATTCGCCGCCCTGATGGAGGAGTATAAAAGTCTGTCAACACAACAGCATAAACTGATCCCTCTCTGTTGCAAGCTGCCTTCACCATCCTCCTCTGCCACATCAGTGCTAAGCTGTCTCCTCTGAACCCACTCGCCCAGCACATAACCCCCACCATCACTATTCCTTTTGGCAATCTTTTCTTCTTTTGAGCAGGAGATGGGCAATTGCTATGATGGACCTGTTGTCATCCGGAGCAAACAAAAGTGCAGTGGGGATTTCACAGGGAACAACCTGTGGTCTCCACAGTGTCGAGGGTGAAGGAAAGCAAACAAATTATCATTTTGCAATTGTAAAACAAACGCGATCACAGCCTGCCGCCCCCGGATCTGTCTTTGTCGGGCAAACTTTGGAAGAATATGTTCACTTGCAGTTTCTTAGATGTATAAATTGTCCAGAGTTTCTTTTCCGATTAGGACGTAGTGGTCATGTAAGGCGAGACCTCGGGAATACAGGCGTCTTATGGTTGGATTAGAGCAATATCTCTTATGAAAAACCTTTCTAAACATCACTATCTAGACCAGGGGTGGGCAATCCTGGTCCTCGAGGGCCGCTATCCTGCATGTTTTAGATGTTTCCCTTTTCCAACACACCTGATTCAAATGATCAGCTCATCATCCAGCTCTGCAGAAGCCTGATAACGATCCAGGTCATTTCAATCACATGTGTTGGAAGAGGGAAACATCTAAAGCATGCAGGACAGCGGCCCACGAGGACCAGGATTGCCCACCCCTGTTATAGAGGATTTACCACAAAATGACATCCATGCAAAAAACAGACAAACAGCAAAAACAGAAACATCCCATAACAATAAAAAACTAGTATTTACATGTATGTCTGACAGATGTTGACAACTGAGTGGATCATTTTTCCTGTGACGGCTCAAACAAAAAAAAAAATATTTAGATGTTATGAAGAGTTTGACAATTTCATCAACAGTTATGGTCAGTGATACATGTACAAATGGTTTTTGAGCAGATTCATGTATAGTTCACTCATTTTGCACACATGTACTGAAACAATAGCAATTTGCTTGAAACCATGACAAAGGCTAGTTCAAAGATTTGAACTTTTGTGTGTTGAAAAATAATTTTCTCATTCAAAAATTGAGCCTAAATGATTGATAAACATTGGGAATAATAAATTGTTTCCATCTTTTGTTAGTGTTTTGTTTCTGTACTCATATCTCAAATATTTCTCTCCAGATACCATTAAATACTTAAGTGTTTAAACTGTCAATTAAATTTTAATTAACTATTAAGCAAGGTTGAGAAAAACCTCAAGAGTACTATAACTGACTAAATGTATAACTACTTGCTAAATGTATTTATTGTAATTGTTTGGTGATAGTTCTTCAGTTATCAGCAAGTTTAACGCTGCAAGATACTTAAAATTGTTGTGAGCTTCACTCCATGAATTGCAGCGTTCCCTACAGTCATATTTACATTGTTTCCATGGCACATCTGGATTTACATACTCTCCCTTTAACCTTTACACTGATGAGTCAGAGTCACTCCCTGCACTGTGCATCAACACCAAATCCCTGAACCTACAAAACCGCAACACAGCAGAATGTGGACTTTATTTTAAGCTTTTGATGAGGATGTTTTCACCACTTGAAATTAAATGTTGTTGCTAAGCGACACTGTAAAATCTGCTTCGATTGTATCCCGTTGCCTGGTGACACTGCCGATCGACCTTGAGGAAGAATTATTGCATTCTTTATGAGGCCAACTGACCTCATGCTAATAAAACGGAGCGCTCTGGTCAACAGGTGTGCAGAAGTAGGACATGTCAAGGTTGGAGGAAAAGCCCTGACCTCTTTCCCTGCAGACCTCCAGGTTCAGCCACCAACTGCAGATGTCAGCATGTCTGCCGGTCACCGTGTCCGACTGTCGCTGTCTGGTGGGATATTATTATAGCGGTGGGACTAACTATAGAGATCCTGGCAGATTTATCTCAGGAAAAACTGCAGGAAGAGATGGGTAGAAAGAGTACAGGTAGCGACAGAGAGGTGGATTATTGGTGAGGAAAGGTGCAGGGGAAATGTGCATATTTTTTCCTTTCCTCACTGAATCAAGAGGCCTTCACTGTGGAGCAGGAGGTGTTTGCATTTCCCTGGCCCACTCCCATTTAACACAATCAATTAGGATCCATTTAGAAAAGCAATAATTTGATGTGTTGCAGATGTGATGCAAAATTTGGCCGAGTTGCTGTTCTAATCTTTTCCTTGTTGATGCCCATATAAGGCATCTCCTTATCCCTCTCTGTAAATTAGGCCATCATATGATCCATTTATCATCAGCTGCCAGTTGCAGTTTACCACCCCCCCCACCTGCACACCACAACTACAGTTAGCTGTCACGCAAAACACTCCCAGCTGGGCAGTGAGGAGATGGAGGGGTGAGCGATGAGAGATGAAGGGAAGACGTAAAACATAACAAAGAGAGAAAGTGAGAGGTGATGATGATGGAGAAAGCTGGATCTGCGGAGCGTATCCTTTGCACTAATTTTATTCAGACCAGAGGGAATTAGAAGAAAACAGATCCTGTCGTCTGGCTCGTCCTGACAAAGGCAGGGGACTGGACGGGGAAAATAGGACAATGGGTGTTGTCAGCAAAACGTACATTTGCTCAAAAAAAGAAAAAAAACTGCGGATATAAAACAGCACTGATGAACAAACCACATACTAACACGGCAAAGTCGGCCAACACAAGCAGTTTATGGGAACTGTGTTCTTGGGTGTTTCCCTTTTTGTCCCCAATGTGCAGGACAGGGAGGGGAGGAAACTATAGAAATACTGTTAAAATATAGCATACCGTAAAACAATAGAGTCCTTGTCAGGGTATAGCAGGCTTATAATAATGTCTAATCATGTGTTTGTTGATAGTTATGGTATGAACTGGTGCAACTAAACCAGTACAGTGAGTGACACAGATTTTTAAAGCGTCAAAAAAAAAATCCCTTTGATTCGTTGGATCTGTTGCTTTACATATTTGGAAGTTTCCTGATCTAGCAGGAGGTGGGTTTTAGTAATTGCCTCCTCAAGTACTAAAGGGCCCAGTTCACACTTGGTTTGTTAGATGCATGTCAGGTGGATAACGATGTTAGCTGTAACGGCGCATTTACACTGGTACCTACTCGCTTTGCTTTGCTTCAGTTTTGGTGCATTTACACTGGCAAAAAAGTACCTGGAGCTTGGTACCTGGTACAACTTTTCGTACCTCCTCTCCTGCGGTTCCAAAAAAAGTACCTGGTCAGGTCGGAGCAGGTACTAAAATCTTATTGGTCAGAATCGTCCCTGCGTCGTTGCGTCATCACTGCGTGGCACGTAATCTGTCCCCACAAACACGCCATCTTTAAATCTTCGGCAAACTGTGCAGACGTGTTTGAAATAACAACAAGAAGAGAAATGGCAGCTGTTAGAAATCCTGCCCCATGGACTCAGGACGAGGTGCAAACCTTTCTGTCATTAGTCACCGATGAGAAAATTCAGCGGGAGCTGGATGGTGCGGTCAGAAACGAAAGAATCGTATAAAAGATGACGTCACGAATGACGACCAGCTACACGGAGGAGGGACGATCCTCGGCAATGTAAATGCAACCGAGGGGCCGATCCTGAGCGATCCGAGGTGAAGCAAAGCGAGTAGGTAGCAGTGTAAATGCACCATTAGTGTCTGATTAGGCTGAAAGTCATGAATGAATTGCTGACACTGACCGTACTAAACTGCATTTCATGTCTTTCCAGCATGTCACACAACACACCCCCACTAACACACTCCTTTGCATTACTTAGAATTTAATTAATTTCTCATACTTAGTAATTACGCATCACAAATACGCTAAAAAGTGAAGGTTGTACAAATAAATTAAGTATATACTGTTGTCAAATACACAACTTATGTCATTAAAGTCATTCAGCTAGTGTATACTTAGCAAACTTCGTGGTGATCACTGCCTTCAACAGTGTTTTCTGGCATTTTAGTGTCTTAACCAAGAGTGCACTTTAACACTGCAGGAATAATTACAGAATAAAATGTCATCATGGCAAAGTGCTTCCCATATCTGACACACAGCTTGAGGAATGTTTTACTATGTCTCACTTTTTGTCCCGTAAAACAATGAATGAATATTAACGGCTTCACTATATATCTGGTGAATTACTATATATAGTAGGCTGTAAAAGTGACAGTAAAAGATAATGTGGAAATAGATTTTAAAGTACTGCAGATGCTTCGTTTCCCATACTTTCTAATAGCAGCTTTTGAACCAAACCCAGGTACGATGGCTACCATATGGTTGTGTGTGGGAATGTGTTTTGACATTTCCTCTCTATTGTTAAGGTCTAAATGAAATAACCAAATGTTGCCTTTTATTTCAGTAGGAGGCTGTAATTGTCGGATGCCTGGATAAACTGTCAGCTTAGACCAATTTCTTCCACAGCCATCTGGACCTTTCACGATTTGGCCCATTAGTTCCCCTTCAATGCCTGCACATTTTTGGCCTCACTACACAGGAGAGGAGATAGCGGCTCAGATGACGCCAAAGGTAATCACAGGAACTTAAATAAGCTCTCGCCATTGGTGCTCGGACCAGACTGATAAGTTGGACAAAACGCACGTTGGAGGTTGAGGAGGAGATTTTTTTTCCCAGGCCAAGCTAATTGCAGCTGATTGGTGGGCAGATTGGTGCATCGCCGGCTAATCAAGATGGCAGCAAATTGATTAAACCCTGATCAGGCCTGTGAATGAGGGCCTGTTCCCTCAGAGTTAAATGACTCTGTCATGGAGAGAAAAAAATAAAAAAATCAGCAATCAGGAAAAAAACATGTTTATAGAGGTGCATCTGTCTGAACTGTTTTGTTATAGAAATGCACATGAAACACAACACAACCACATGATAAGTGGTATTTTTCTTCTTATAATTTACAAGTTATTCTGCTGTAATAAACGTATCTCAGAATGAAAAAAGAAATACTTTTAAATTGAAATTCTCTCAAAATGAAAATCTAAAAGTTGCACTGTTAGAGTCCAATATGTAACTGTGACGCAAAATTTAACAATGTCCTGAATTGTTATAAAAATAATAATAATAAAAAAGGAATAAAACACAAATATAATAACTGGTCGATAATGTAACAAAAGTGCAAATAAAAAAAGTGCAATTTAAAAAAAATATGTAAGAAGTTGTTACATTTTGGGCAAAGTTTTTACTTTTTGGGCTCAGCATCTGTTACATTATTGACCAGTTATTACATTTTGAGTTTTAGTACTTTTTTTTTTTCAGTTTGGGTCATTGTTACATTTTAGATCGTTGTTACATATTGGCCTCTAACACACCCCACCAAAATAAATGCATAACTAAAAGTTCAATGAGAAAACCTTTAAAAAAAAAAAAAATGCCATTAATGAGTACGCAATGAGAATTTGTGTCAATAAACAACAAATTTGCATCATTACTTTTTCCTCAGTCATGAATAAATACACATTATGCTCTTTGCTGGGACACACAAACACATTTTCACAGTAGTGTGCGACTTGCTTCAGCAGCAACCAAGCAGTCGAGACAGTGTCCTACATGAGTCAGACAGGTTTTTATTGTACTGCTCGATGCTTCTTAATCAAAACCAAATTATCTGATAACATCACCAGTGGTGGTTTAAGAACCCTCAGGAAAAATTAACAGGGAGAGCTGTTACCTCACCCCTGGTTATGTAATCTGAAAAGTGCAAAACGTTGTTTTGAATGGAAACTGCGAGCGTGTGCCAACAAGGCAGTGTCACATGCATCATAAATGCTTTGCGATAGCCATTAAGGGATCCACAGCACCTCTGGAAGACGCTAAATGTTTGTGTTGTTGCCGTGGCGTCGCCAGCAGAGTGCGTGAAGGCAGCTGCAGGAAAACAGAGGTGAGCTGCAGGAGTCATAAATCCTCGTCAGCTCGCGTGTTGTTTGCTCAGTGACACCTCTTCAAAGAGAAGCTGTTTAACTTGTCCAGCTGTTTAAAGCGTGGGTTGTGAGCGGCGCACTCGAGGTTGCTTTTGAACTCCTCTAATGATGATGAATGGGATGGAGAGGCAGTGGACTCGTACAGTATTAGTATAAATTCCTGCAGCAGATGTGATCCTCAGAAAATCAGCCCGGAGAAGGTCACATGTATCTTTTCAACATTTTCCATCTCATCTAATTCATTTCTCATGCAGCTTTTCTCAAATGAAACTTCTCACTGGCCTCTGGCAGGAGGAATAATGTGGAGCAGTGAAAGTTTACAACTGCAGAGTGCAACAATAACAGGGAATCACCACAACTTTATTCTGAGGAAAAACAACAACAATAAAGCTGGACATGTGAGAATCATAAAACACAAGAAATCGACACAGAAAGGTGTTACTGACAACAATATAGTGAAGTTACACCTATAACTCTGGTCCAATACTCACTTTCCTTCTCTCCAGGTATGATGAAGAGGAGCAGTGAAAGTAAACAAAATTGGGATACATTGTGAACTGTGCAGGATTAGTGTTTTTAAATTGATGTGAACACGATACAGGATGTAGTTTTGTGTTATTAACAGGTAAAAAGATACAAATTTTTACACCCCGAGACTGTATAATAACTGAAAAAATTATTGTTAAAAGTTATGAATGTAACTAAAAAGTAAAGCAGGTATGTATCTATAAGTTTTGACTTATTGTATCTTTTGTTGTTTATTTATGAAATATCCTGCTTTTAGTTTTAATATTTGAAATAAAGATTTCTTCATTAACTAATTATATAGTGGAAAACCAAAGATCAAAGAGCTGAAGATGCTGCACAGAGGTGAGCTACACAGAGGTGAGCTGCACAGAGGTGAGCTACACAGAGGTCAGCTGCACAGGGGTGAGCTGCAGGCTTTAGTGCAATGTTAACATTATATTTAAAAATGTCTGGAAAAAACGTGAGCTCTGAGTGGCCGGTTGGTCGAACAGCTGATGGAGGTCGTAGCGACAGCTCAAATCTCTGAAAACATCGGAGCGAGATTTTAACCAGGCTCTAACTTGATGAATTAACAACATATTTGAAGTAAAAACAACTCATTTCTCGCCTGAAACAATCTTTAAACTGCTTCCTGTGACGCCACAACAGTTAATCTGAAGATTATTGAAGATCAACTTTTTCCTCCCTCACCTGACGACGAGCTACACGGAGGAGGGACTGTACCATGAGGCGAGTCAGTACCATGTAGCCTAGTGGAAAAGCACCATAAGAGAATAGTTCTTCGAAAAAAGACCTGATGGCAGAAAAAATAAACAACAAGGATACGGCAAAATCCAAGCAGCCAAACAAAGTGTAAAAGAACGTGATGAAGCAAAATGCAAAAGATCAAAAACATAATCAGGATTAAACCCGGGAGGTAAATTAAGGCACATGACACAAAGACCGTGGTGAACCGTCGGGTTGATCAGTGAACCAGGTGAAGACGAGGTGATGAAGAAGGTTGGAGAATAAATCACTGAAACACAAAAGAAAACCACGAGGGACAGAAAACCAAAACGGTGACAAAAGTGATTTCTGCTGCTAATAGACGACGATGCAGCGACTCTCTGAAAATTACATTTAGATGTCACATAAACAGATCTGAACTCCAACCACTTTGTTGTTTTTAACGACTGCGCTCCAGCTTTACTCAACAGTTGTGGTAATTTTTGTGGATTTAACTAATCAGTCTCACAATGAAACCCTTCAAGGGCGAATTCAATAAAGCATCCAGCTGAGATTTGCCTTAGATGATATTAAATTCACCCGATTTCCATTTGGGAAGTGCTGTGAGAGATGCAATCACCTCAGAGACGGGGGACAGCAAACTCTTGTTTATTCTTTAGCTTTTCTCCGAGGCACTAAGAAAATGCCAACAAGGTTTCCATTGTGGAAGAACAGACGTCCTTTGTGTGCCCTGCCACTGAGTCCTGTGTTTCCATAGCCCCGCGCTCTCCACCCTCTAAATCATATAATATTCCCGAATTACATTGACATGTGCAGGATAGAGTTTCTCCTCTCTCAGACGTTTCTGTCAGAGTGTCTTAAAGTTTCGTCTTGGCCAGGAAATCTGAGCCTCGCTCCACTGGCAGCTCAACACACCGACTGAAGACAATGCCTTTCAGAAATTTATTGGTTTGAGGAGTTCTGGTGTAAAAGCCATAAAACGTCTGATGGGAGACGAACAGTTGCAGTTGATTTCTGAATGTGGCAAATATTGGAACAAACAGCATCTCATGTGGATTTGATTACTCTCTATTTTAACAGTAATAATGTTTTTCATCTTTTTTTAGCGCAATCCTGTCCAAAAAACCCCCCAAAAAACAAGACGTTTTAACAAAAACAACGGTAACAGATGATCAGTAGGGGGCAGCAACACACCACCACTGAAGGAAGCAGTATGTACAACACTTCAATGCTGTGGTTCTTTGGGTAAAAATCATAACTTTATCACAGCTTAATAGATTGAAAACCTGCACACACATGCAGGACTATAATGTCAACAATCTGAGAATCAAACAAAGACGTAGATCATGCTCTGGGGGAGGTCTGTGCTCTCTGATGCTGTTTACTCTTGGTTTTAAGATTCATCTCCTGCGATCAGATCACAAGTGGACAAGTGTAAACAAGACACATTGAGGTCCCATCACATGGAGGTGGTCTGGGACACATTTGAACATATATCTTTTGTAGTGTAGCTAACTGTGCTAACTGGCTACAAATCTGGCATCTTCTGACATGTGACGTAAAAACTGTTCGGGCCCTTCTGTCGGATATGACGCTTGTTGAAACCAATAATGTAATAACAGCCGATAACATAATAACTGCTGATAACGTAATAACTGCTGATAACGTAATAAATTTGCCCATTTTGAAATGTAACAGGCCAATAACGTAATAACTGGCCAATAACGTAGTAAAAGTCCTGAGCCAATAATATAATAATTTTTGGCTAATAACGTAATAATTTATTACGTTAATAATAATTATATTACGTTATTGGCCTGGTAAAAGAAAATAAACTTTGCAAATGTAATAACTGATTACCGATAATGTAATAACTTTTGGCTAATGACGTAATAATTTACTACGTTATTAGCCGTAATAATTTAATTAAAATTTAACGTAATAATTTATTACGTTATTGGCTCAGGACTTTTACTACGTTATTGGCCAGTTATTATGTTATTGGCCTATTACATTTCCCAAAGAGCAAATTTATTACATTATCGGCTGTTAATACATTATCGACTTCTACAGATGTTGCAGTAGGGACATCTGA
>OOFC01022722.1:3042-20837 GCA_900323345.1 Pseudochromis fuscus
CGTATATATTACATACATTACAGTATTAATGCAGGGGAATGGAGTCATGACGTGACATGCAGCGTTCCGTACATATTACCTACATTACGGTAATGTAGGTCACAAAAGGGGCATCACAAAAGGTCTTTTTAAGGTACAAATAATCAAGTCATATGTAGTTTAGAGTGGATGTTATTTCATTCTTTCAATGGCTTCAAAACACTTTTCAAGCAAAACCCAGGACACAAGAAATCAGACTATTCTGTTCACAAAGATGTTCAACACCAAGCCTGTAATGGTCAAAATAATATGATTCTCTGGATAATGAGCAGTTCCACTCAGAGCAACTAGCTCTGTTAGCTCAGTTACCATCAGGAGGTGGAAATATCTGAATTTATTGAAGCGCACCACAATCATTCTCTACAACACTGAGTGAATATTAAAGATTAGAAACAACCACCGGGCGGCCGCGGCTCAGGTGGTAGAGCGGGTTGTCTACGAATTGTAAGATCATGGATTCGATCCCCAGCACCTCTTCTCCATGTGTCGAAGTGTCCTTCAGCAACCCTAAGTTGCTAGCGCCTTGTATGGCAGCTCTGTAGCCATGTGAGGTGTGTGTGAGATGCCACAAACAGGGGCTATAGTGACCAAATGCAGTGGCCTGGATTTGAATCTAGCCCATGGTTGTTTGCTACGTATCTCCTGCTCTTTCCCCTGTTTCCTGTCTCACTCCACTGTTGCTATTTGAAAAACAAACAAAAAAATAAAAAAACAATAGAGCTATTACAGAGACCCAAGAAAGTTAACCAGTCCATGTCAATTGCGTTGTTTGTTGCTGGTTTAATTAACACAGGCTAAATTACAATCAGATTGATCTTTTTAAAGACAGATAAACTCAGAAAATCCTGAGCTACTGTCACATGCCAAAAATGTCACCATGCAAAGACACTCATGCTTTTACATTGTATTTATTTGATATGTATTGGTCCTTGTTTGTAGTTGATTGATTATGCAACATAGCAACTCTTCAAAGATGCTTATTGACACTGATACAAACACATGGGTTTCACCGAGGTGCTGCATTATACGAAGACCTGTATGAGTCCGGTGACAAAACATAACATGTGGTTGGTGCTCTGGTCCATTCAGCTGTAATGCTCTATAGAAAATGCCCCCGAGTCACTGGACCTCATCATGGTTTGTCTGAGCGACAGCTGGGAGCGATACAATCCATTGCTTTTTTCTGGGCTGTCCGACACCTACAGAGTATGAGAGAGAAAGAGGGAGAGATGTTTTGCTCTTTAGTTTATATCATCTTTCAACTACTTCTATCTCCAGTTTTAGTGGAGATAAAATAACTACTGCCAGGTGACAAATGTATTATTCAGTTACAGTGGCATCTGTGAAGAGGGGGAATACATTATGCAGCAAGTGAACAGTCAGTTCGTGAAACTGACATGTTGGAGGCAGGAAAAATGGGCAGCGTAAGGATTCAAGAGACTCTGCAAAACGGGGTGTTTCTGGTCTGCATTGGTCAGCACCAAGGAAGAAAGTCTGGTCATGAATGCCCAGGGTGGGGAGTGAAGGCTGAGCTGTGTGATCTGATCCTGCACAAGCTGCTGGAAGTCTGGATGCTGGCTCTGATAGTTCAGTGTGGGAACACACCAAGCATCACGGCTGGTGCTGTGTAGCAGCAGACTGACCAGAGGGCTCATGCTCAGCCATACACTGCACTTAAAAAGGATACATGAGCATCAGTACCGGAGCCGGGAGCAATGGAAGAAGATGACCCGATGATCAATCTTTTCTACTGTGTGGTCTGGTGTGAGCACTCCAGGGATGTTTGGGTGGCATGAGTGAGATCTACACGATATTAGGCGAGTTTTTTTTTTATTGTTGTGGCTTATTGGTGTAGATGCATTTCAAGTATAGGTTACTTAACCTCCTGAGACCTCCTGTTTGCCATGCATTTTTAATTTCTCCTAGCTTTTTGGGTTTATTGGGTCCTGATAAGTCTAAAAACTAAGCATCGTCTTTGAACAGAGAGTAGTAATAATACCTGAATTGATGTATTGTGCTTTTGCTACCATTCGAAAGAATAGGGGTGTCCACGAACAAAGATAATAGGATTAGATATGTGTCCACAAACGAGGACATGAAGTATACACTGTAGAAAATCTAAAATGTAATGTCCATGTATGTGGATGCAGGGTCTCAAGAGGTTAAAGTCATCGCTCAAATAAAATGTTGACTTTTTGTAGATTAAAGCTGCATTATTTGATATTTTTATAACAACGATGGATCAACTTGCCGAGCCTCTCCTTGCTCAACACAACAGCTGGACAAAATGTAAAACAGTCTTACAGACATAAATTAATGTTTTCTCAAGCTTAGCCATTACTAAAAGTTGCC
Source organism: Pseudochromis fuscus (assembly GCA_900323345.1). Taxonomy (NCBI): domain Eukaryota; kingdom Metazoa; phylum Chordata; class Actinopteri; family Pseudochromidae; genus Pseudochromis; species Pseudochromis fuscus. The sequence goes on from OOFC01022722.1 coordinate 5,434, forward strand.
AGATGCCAACATTGTAACTAGATCTAGTGATGTAGACCCAGTCTAATGGTGCGGACATTACATTGTGATCAATTATCTGAAAAGTCGGGTATTTTACCTCTTCGAATTTCTTGGCCTTGTATTGCTCCGCACCTTTCAGGAAGTTCAGCAGGATGATGTCACACAGCACTGTGCCCTTCATAAAAAAATAATAATAACAAAAGAGAGCCCTTTGTAAAGCACTCATCAAAACAAGAGTTAACATGTAACTTTGCAGGTACACTGTGAGTTTGTTAGAAAACCCAAAGAACACCTGAATTTCCACAAAACTCACTGTTTTAAAACTCAGTGTAGTAAAACTCACCACTCCCACTGACGTGAAGGCTGCCACCATGTTAATGAGTGTAGGGATCATGTTGAACTTTCCTGCCTACAAAGGAAGAGTAGTAGTTTATTTCAGGTTTCATTTTCCTGGGTAACATTGGCATTTTTTCTGAAGTGTTATAAAGCAAGAATTTATCTCTTCATTTTATTTAAAACCAAATGAAACTTTATGGAACTGATACAATAAAATATGTTGAAAAAGAATAAGTAGCTAAGTATCTGTCCTTAACTCCTCGTATTGTTGGGTCATTATCTACAGTGAATTTGAAGAACACACTCCTAATGCAAGGCTTTGCAGATGTAAATGTCTTCAGTAGATTAGTTCTTTCTCAATTGACACATTAGGACCTTGTTGCACTGATTAGGAATGAGCAGCTGATACCCAAGCTACAATGTACACTCACATTTCCATTGACCAGAACATCAAACCTGATGGCATAGGCTTTGACCAGAGTACGGTAGTCCGTCCCGTTCTCCATTTTATAATATTTGGCAAACCTATAAAGACCAACAAAGACATTTCAAAGACCAACAGGGACATTTCATTTCAGAAAAAAGCATAATCATACACAAGGAACAATTAATTATTACATATTTGTTCAATATTGAACACTCTGGAGGTTCATATTGACCCTTTGCATAGCACTTTTATTACTGATTTAAATAAGTAATTACATTAATAAATTGTAGCCCTGCAGTAAATAAACTGGCAGTCTGTCCAGGGTGTACCCCACCTCTCACCATTGCCAAGTGGCTGCTGTCTTCCTCTTTTTTCACAATAACAGCTTGTTTGGAGGATCTATAAATCAAAAAACCTATAAATCTTATCTTATCTTATCTTATCTTATCTTATCTTATCTTATCTTATCTTACCTTACCGTTCTAAGATTTTTTTGCTACTTTGATTAAAAATATCTCTAAATTTCTGGAAACAAGCTTTTTAAAACTTGCTAAGATTTCAGTTTTTGCAGTGCACAGTCTGCAATCCTGAGGGATAAGCTGCAGCTCACAGGGGTGGACCACCACTTCACATCCTGGACACTGTACTACCTCAACAACAGTATGTGAGGACACAGGACTGTGGGTCCCACACAATCGTCTGTTACCTCTCCTCCACTTCTGCTACAACTCCCCCACCTGTCACCTGCAGAAGGTCTTTGATGACCAGGAGTACCGAAAACTGATGCAGGATTTTGAGGGCTGGTGTCGGTGCAACCACCTCCAGGTCAATGCAGGGAAAACCAAAGAGCTGGTGGGGGATTTCTGCAGGATTGCTGCATGTCCTCGCTTCCTGCTTCAGTCAGCACTGCTCTTGGCAACTCACACTCATTTAGTCTGTGCAATATTTTATTGGTATATTTGTGCAATATTTCCCATGTGCAATCTTGTCAATTTGTTTATCCAGGCTTTTGACTTGTGCCCAAGTATTTATATTTTTATTTTATTTTACCTTGACTTACGTACCTGTTGTTTATACTGTGTTATTATTATCTTATTTTATTTGAACTTGACTTGAATTTTTGCAATGAATTGTGTGACTGCTCAGTCTGGTCAGTGGATGTTGAGTTGTCTAGAAGACATCAGATTAGCTAAATACCTGAAGTTGTAGCCTGGTGAGACAGAATTCTTCTGTGACATGGCATCCAGTCGGGTGAATGAGTATGAGGGGTTACACTGGTCATCTGACTTGTCTAGATCACACATCCAGCCGATCTTTATTCCAATCACTCCTCCCTGACAAAATGATCAGAATGAGAGAGCGATATGGATGTGTTCACATTTCATTTACATAAATGTGTTTAGGAGTTGTTTTACATTCTATCATATTCAGTACTAACAATTTGTTCCTGTGCATTAGAAACAACATAGTATCAACACCAATATTGGTATCAGTATTGATTAATACTTGTGTGATGAGATAATTACTTAAGTTTTAATTTTTCTTCTTCCCATTCAATACACCACCAGTTACATCGTAGTGGTTGTGCTGCACATAGGAGCGGCAGCAAAAAGACTGCAAGCTGCGATGTTTGCAAGAAATAAATTTGTAAATGTGACAACACCACAAATTTATATAACCACATAAAAACACAGTTTTATATTTATATATTGTTGTGTTGTTTATAAACAAAAACTGAACAAAATTCTTAACTGAAAAAGTGAAATTTAAAACATTTTGAAGTTTTTCAGTAATCATTTTGTGCAGATTTTGTACTCGTACTCGTCTTCTCCTGCTCCATCGGGGTCCAGTTCGTGGCTGCAGCAGCATCAGCAGAGAGGCCCAGACCGCCCTCTCTCAGCCACTTCCACCAGCTCTTCCAGGAGAGTCCCGAGTCGTTCCCAGGCCAGCCGAGAGATACAATCCCTCCTGTGTGTCATGGGTCAGCACCGAGGTCTCCTCTCAGTTGGACATGCCCGAAACACCTCCCCAGGGAGGCAACTGGGGGGCATCTTCACTAGATGCCCGAACCACCTCAGCTGACTCCTCTCGACATGGAGGAGCAGTGGCTCAACTCTGAGTCCTTCCCAGATGAGTGAGCTCCTTGCCCTATGTCTAAGACTGAGTCCGGCCACCCTGCACAGCCAACTCATTTTGGCCTCTTGTATTCAAAATCTTGTTCTTTCGGTCATTACCTAAAGCTCATTACCTAAAGTAGATCCACTGGTAAATCAAGAGCTTCACCTTCTGGCTCAGCCCTCTTTACCACGACAGACCGGTTTAGCTTCTGCATCACTGTCAGCCCAATATGCCTGTTGATCTCAGACTCCATTCTCCACTCAGTAGTGAACAAGGTCTGAGGTATTTAAACTGCTCCACCTGAGGAAGGACCTCCCCCCGACATGGAGTGGGTAATCCACCCTTTGAAGACTTGGAGGTGCTGAACTTCTTCCCAGACGCTACACACTCAGCTGTGAACCACCCCAGCATGAGCTGAAGGTCACTGTCTGATGCTACTAAGAGGACCACATCATCTGCAAAAAGCAGAGACGAGATCCTCCTGCCACCAAACCTGACCCCCTCCATCACTCGGCTGTGTCTAGAAATTCTGACCATAAAAACAATGAAGAGAACCGGTGACAAAGGCAGCCTGCCAGGACCGGGACAGGTCCGACTTACTGCTGGCTACGCAGACCAGACTCATACTCCTTCAGTACAGGGACTGTACTGAAGGAGTCCACCCCATCCACCCCATAATTCCAGAGTACACCCTACAGGGTTCCCCTAGGGACATGGTCATAGGCCTTCTCCAACTCCACAAAACACATGTGGACTGGATTGACAAACTTCCACGCCTCCTCTGGCACCCACTGAGGGTAAAGAGCTGGACAACAGTTCCACACCAGGGACAAAAACCACATTGCTCCTCCTAGATCTGAGGTTCTACTATCAACCAGACCCTCTTATCCAGCACCCTGGCCTTTGACTTTCCCAGGAAGTCTGAGGAGTGTGATTCCCATGTAACTGGAACACACCCTCTGGTCCCCCTTCTTAATATTACATTTGAATACAAACTTACAATCACACAACTTTTATGCTTTTAAAAATGTTTGACTTTTTGGGGATTTTTAAAATATCAACTCTTTCTAACCTGTAACCATTTTGACACAGCATTTTCAACAGGAAATGCATTTCTTAGTTGGTTTCTTTGCCCAGCTGGTTCTCACATATTCCCTATAGTCTTGTTTTCTTTTATTATAACTACATTTTATGGCTCAGTTACAACTATTTCCTGGTACATGATCTATACATAAAAAGCAGTGTAGATCCAAGGCTGTACTCTTATCTTGTCCTTACCTTGGTTGCCAGTTGAGTGAAGTTCTGCTGCGCGTAGCGGACAACATCTCCCACTCTGAAGATTGGGCAGTAGGTGTTGTTGACCTTGTCAAAGTTACACTTTTTGATGTAAGAGTCAGTGATGGTAGGAAGGAAGTTCCCTCTGCGCACACAAAAGTCAACATGTCAGTCCTCATCGTGAAAGTCATTCTCACTATCATATTTAATATTATGAGTGTGTAGTACTTGGTGTAGTTGAAGGATGGGAAGCGAATGCTGTTCTTAATGAAGATGGTGAAATTCTCCACCTCCATCATTGGTGTACTGAGGAGAAGGGGTGAACACAGGAGAAGAGAAATTTCAGTTGTCTTCAAATAAAATTAAAGCTATCTGAAAGATATGGAGTCACCCTGATCTCTCAGTGTTTCAGTCAATATTCTTTATTATCATACCAGTTCAGAACAGATGGAGCAAAGCATAGACTCTATATATATTAAAAAAATGGACTGAGTTAATGTGATGTCACTGTGCAGACTTTTGAAGCCGGGAGTTTGACATTTAGTGTTTTTCTCCAGCCAGAAATTACCATGTTTGGACATAATTTTTAATATACAAACATTTTATACATACGTATCTTATTCTTGCATTATTGTTGTGATTGTTGTTACTGTGGTTTTTATTTTGTATGAGCTGCTGGATACCCTGAATTTCCCTCAATGGGATGAATAAAGTATCTTCTGTTCTGTTCTGTAAAGGGAGGAGTGAGGAGGAGGCGGGTCTGACCCTTTAACCCAAGGACATTGTCCACTGTGTATGAGACTCCAGTTCATCAATTAATAAGTCTCCAAACACGTGTAAATCATTGGAAATCAGGCCTGTCAATTAAATTGGCAGGTCTGCTGCTCCTAAATCTTCTTTTTAAAGCATATTATCTACTTGATGATGAAATGATTTTCAGATGGACCATCAGATCACTGAGAAGAAGAGTTGACTTTAGCTGATGACATCACAATGACTTGTGGAAATAATATATTGACAGAGTATTTCAGGATTGAAAAGTGGGCATCAGCACTTTCTGCAGGTCTGCACAGGCATCATTTTTGAGACCCACTGGCTGCAGGCATGTTTAACACAGTCCATGGAGCACAGCTTTGTAAAGAGCGATTCATGGCATGCACAGTATTGTCTTACGTCTTGATGGTGTCGATCTCAGCAGGACACCACCCTTTCAGCTCACATGTCTTGGTGGTGGCGTTGAAAGGAACACATCTCCCAGTAAGAATCCCTGAGCAGCAAAAGAAAAGCTATTAAGCAAACAGGAAAAGCCGATACAGGATGGTCAGAAATAATAAAACAGTTTAACATATGAATCCGAGATGGACGCATGCAGTTTATAGTGATATTTAGAAAAGGTTTCACATCAAATACTGAAAAAAAAGAGATAAGATGTCTCACCATAACTTCCTGGCTTATTGAGATACCTTGTGCAGTTGCTGTCCTGGGTACAAATATACTTCCTCTCACTCTGGGTAACACACACAAACACACACACACACACACACACACACACACACACAGTGCATTTTTAACTCTGCAAAACACTTTTGAATAATGAGGTCCTCCAGATTGTATGCCAGGTTTTTTGGGGGGGGCGGGGTTATGATAAAATATGTATCCATATGATCTCATAAATTCAGTCCTAACCTGGTCTTTTTTAATTGTGCACACCTTAGACAGTGACACAGGAACATATAGCATCAATAGCATCCTATCCTGTAATTTGTAAACACTACAGCTCCGTATTTGCATTGTATTTATATTAAAGGGCTCTGTATTTCCTTCTTGATACTCCACATTACTGCCACAAAAACATTAGTTTACTGTTGATTAATTTATGGATTGAGTTCTTTAATAAATGGTATAGTAATGTTAGACTGTAGTACTACTGGTAATGACAATGACTGGACAGACTGCAATGCAGGTTTGTATAAAGTTGATATGAAATACATTGCATTGCTCTCTAATGTTGTAGTGTCTTGTGAAAGTGATAGTAGCTGACCTCAGGACAGTATCCTTGGACTTGTCTCTCTGTAGTGATCTGTTTAGTGATGATGCAGAAGACTGAAGCTCCCTGCAGAAAACACAATGCTGTCAATCATCTGTCTGTCCATCCCTCTGTCCACTGATCCATCCATCCATCCATCCATCCATCCTACATACAGTACCTGTGTAGGAGTGACATAGTCTGCAACATCCATGACCTTGTTATTGTAGATTCCAAAACCTTTGACTTTAGTCATCACAGAAGATTCAATCGCTGTGTCTCTCACCTGGTAGGCCTTCTCATAGACAAACACCCACCTAACACACACACACACACACACACACACACACACACACACACACAGAAAATACGTCACTGAACCAGACATTTTAGGACAAACAATAGGATCAAGAGAGGAGAAAGTGTAAAACATCATCTTGTCTTTAAAAAATATCCTGTGTGTTTCTTCTTCTGCAGGCTGTAAGTCAGTGAAAATAAACAACAGTGTCTCAGTTGCTCCTGCTCATCTTTCTAATTAGAAAGTCGCTCATGTTAAGACTATTGCTGGTGATATTTTGGAGATGTGCCATCTCTGGACACGCTGTTTGAGAAACTGTTTGTTGTTTTGTTTCTTCGCCATGTTGTGGTGATTATTTTCATACAGGGCGATTGTTGCCCAGCAACTCCAAGACAGAGGATGCAGAGGGCAAAAGAAGTGAGGAAGGAAAAAAACTGAATCCAGGCAACAAAGACTGATGGAGAAGAGCAAATATAAAGTGTGTCTTACTTCTATCATCATGGATGAGCTTAGAGCCTGAGTGAGGTTTAACAGGACTGTTTTGTCCTGTCTTTTACAAACATGGCTACAATAAAATACTCCACACTACCTACACAGGGAGTCTTCACAGGCCATCATGGATGTTGTTTACATCTCCTCAACCACACAGTAACTAGTGTGTCTGTTTGCCCTGTCACTGCCACACTTCAGACTCTGTGCTGCTTTCTTTATGATATCTAGTGACCAGGTTGCGTTTCTAGACCCCCTGGGGGCCCTAGGCAAGAAGGACTAATGGGGCCTCTCAGGCCGAGAATAGTGATGGATGAAGTCCAGGATGACAGATCAATAAAGTAATACTTTATTAAATAATTAACATATAAAATAAATAATAAATAACATAACTAAACTGAATGCAAACTTTACACACAAGATACAAATGCCACAAACACAACTGAAATGTGCAAAACTTTAAGTGTGATTAAAAAAACAAGCATAAAAAAAAGTCAAGAACTGTGACACCTCTGTCTTTGTTGTCCACTTCTTGTCCAATTGTTTTCTTAAAACTGCTGCCTAGAGGCCACAACATCTTCCATATCTAAGGACCTCTGAACATCTCTCTCTATTTGAATGATTATATACACACTCACTTTATGAATGTGTTTAGTCCAACATGACTGAATTCACTTTACATGGACTTACTGTTCTGGTGCTTGGTGGATGACTGTGAGTTTGGGACAAAGCACCTGGGACTAACTGGGGCTAACTTTTTAATAATGTAACACACATAGTTTTCATATTGTCACTTTCCACTATCACGTTTTCTTTTCATCCTCTTCTTTGTTTTTTCTCTTAGCCCTGAGGGATATGTCCGCTTCATTTTCTCTGTTTGTAAACAATGACTGGACGTTGGTAGCAGCGGGGCCCCATTGGGGAGGTTCCCGACGTGTCATTGTAATGTGTCCGGGAGGCTTTATATTTACCCCTTTTCCACTGAACAGGTTCCAGTGCTGGTTCGGGGTCAGTTCCTGACTTAGCCCCAGTTTGTTGTGTTTCCACCGCCTGGAGAACCGGGCCCAGCTTCTAAAACTGGGGCTAAAGCTTACTTTGTACTCCTGCGCTCACGCGCAAAACCCGCGTTGCATCACGTGACCGACGCATAGGGCCGCGTGGCCCCTATGCAACACATGCCACGCACACGTAGCTGCGTGCAAGATGTTGCAGACATCACCTCTCCTGATTGGTCCATTTGTAGTCACATGCTGTTATGCCGTGCTTCCTTGTACCGGAAAGTAAAAATAACTACCAAAATTGGCTTATAAATGCAGAAGAAACTCCACCGTTTGGTGTCTTGGCCAATACCAGCCATATAGCCATATATACTGTCGTCGCAGCGTATAATGCAGCTCCTTTCATTTGTCATTGAAATTGACTAATGTCATCAGTTCCTCGGGGCCCCCTTCAGCTCAGGGCCCCAGGCCTTTGCCTGTGTTGCCTACCCTCTTAGCGGCGCCTCTGCTAATGACTTTGATCATGTGACACACGGCCACACTCTCCCTTTCAACTGAACAATTATAATTTCTTGTAAAACTGGACACCTTTAAAGTCTTGAATAGTGTGTTACAAAACAATTTTTCTCTTGGGGTTGATAATGTTATTTTTTATTGTTAGTTAATTCATCGGTTACTTTAGGTTAGACAGATTTTTTTTTTCCTTTTTGTTCATTTTACAAAACATAAATAAAACTTGAATTCTTGTTGGATTTACTCACAGTTCACCAGCAGTAACCTCCTGAGACCTTATCTCCAGCCTCTCCCAGGGCCAACACACAAAGACAGGCAATCATTCGCACTACCACGCTCACACTACGGGCAATTTAAGTTGATCCATTAACCTATCAATGTCTTTGGACTGTGGGAGGAAACCAGAGCACCCAGAGCAAACCCACACATGCAGGGAGAACATGCAGGCTCCACACTGAGTTTGATTTATATTTAACAGAATTATTAAAGATGTATTTAAACAACACAAGTGGAAGCTACCAACTTTGAATTATTGTGAAAATTTACAGTTTGTGGGAAAACGTGAAAAGTGTTTGATTAGTAGCAGCTTTTGTGCACCTAATTTTAAAACTGAACAACATCACATCCTCATCTGCAGCTCAACTATTTGACAGATAAATGAAATTTAAGAAAGCACAAAATAATCATTTTAAACTAGTCCCATTGTATCATCATAAACATAATATCTTCTCAGTAACCAATGGTAAAATAGTTCATTCTCAAGCCATAACATTTAATATTATTGTAAATACTGTATCATCCCAAATATCTACTCACCCAATGAAGTAGGAGATGATGAGCAGTTGGACAACACGGTTGATGATGCCGATGGTCCAGCTCTTCACGACCACTGACTTAGTGGTTTCATAGGTGAAGAAGTCCTTTATACAGGACCACATGTTAGCGGTGCACAGCACACAGATGAGCTTTTATTTTGTGTTATGGATTACAGAAATAGGAAGAAAATCTCAGTGTGAGAAGTATAGATGAAAAAAGACAGAAACTGGACTCCAAATGAAGCAGCTCTCACAGATCCAGGTCCTCAGATTTGGCTGATGTGCTCGTTATCATTTAGTTCTGAAAGAAACAAAAAGAGCATCAGTATTTCAGGTCCAACATGCAGAGCAGTGAAGTGGCCGGAGGTCCAGCACCTATATGTGGTCACACTGTTTAAAATCCCTGCAGCTCAGTGACTCCAGTCTTCAGCTGATGCTCTCTTCCTCTTACTTCAGGATTCATGTATCACAATAACTAACTGATCAACAAGAAAGTGTCTTTCTGTCTGTTTATGTCCTTCTGCAAATCTCTTCTTCCCTCCCTCCCTCTCACTCACGTTTATTTCTGACTCCTCCTGAAAGCTCCCTCCCTCCTCCTGCTCAGTGCATCTCTGTACAGAGGTGTAAAGATCGATATGAATCAGTAATCTGTTTAAACTTTAAAGATGCAAGTGCATCAATCCTGCTTTACTGAAGCACAGCGTTACTTAAACTAGAATTATGTTAGCATACCGTCACACCAGTACAATGTACAGTGCTGCATATTTCTTTCCATGTCCCCCTAACTGCCCCGTCCAAATGTCTGCGTGAGACAGACTGAAGTTTATGTTGATAATGTCAAAATATTTGTTCGAACAGAAAGTTTTTTTATTGACTGTGTCTATTGCAGAGAGTCAACAAGACATGTTATTCTGAAAGGACAAATTTGTTTTCCATGTTTTGCCATGTTGCCATAAATTAACAAAAATGGTTTCCGTGGTGATTTAAAAATGATATACCCACATTAATGGAAAACAAAAATTAGGAAAATAAAGGATTTCTTTAAGCAATTGTAAAGAAGTCCATCATAACGCATTGCATTGTATCATTTTGTAATAAAGTACACTGAATCGCATGGCGTATCAAACGAAAAACCAGTGGTGGACAAAATACTCAACTTCAGTACTTGAGTCAAAGTACTGATACTCATGGTCAAATCTTACTCAGCTAGAAGTAAAAGTTATTGGTCAAAATGTTACTCAACTTTAAAAATACTTAAGTATTCAAAAGTACATGCATTTAAAAATACTTAAATATTCAAAAGTACAAAGTAAAAGTACATTTTCTAATACCAGTACATTGCTGTATTGTTCTCAGTGCCCGAGTCAATCCCCGACTAACGTCTGCTTCCTGTTAATGTGGTATTTTAATCTGAAAGGGCTTCGATGACAAGAAAACTCCTTCCTGCAGTTTGTACAGAGCAGACTCAGCACAGTCAGCTCCTGTCCACCCAGCATCTTATCTTTATTAAACAGACTCAGACACACATACATCAGTAAATCTTCTTTTCCAGACACTGAATTATATCTTTCTCTTCTTGTTACAGCACCTCAGACCACATTGTCTCATACAGAAGCTCTACTGATCTGCACTGTAAAACAAGCTGAAAGAGTCAGTAACTCTCCATAATTACAACATAGTTTGTAGCTTTAACTTTATGAGGTATCATTTTTGGTTGTTTAATCTTTAGTAAAATATATTTAAATGTGTAAAGACAATGGAACTTATACAAGCACATTTATTCTTTTTTTTTGGTAGTGAAAACATTAATAAATTTAGAAGATATTAATTAGTACACAACAAACAAATCTGACTAAAATCACAGTCACTAGTAGCGTCACATTATAATATATTCACATTAATGCTTTTTTTTTCTTTAAAGGTTTAGAAATGTAAAAGTCGCAGCCTGTTTAGTCATATTTGATATTTTTGTGCATTTTAGAAATTACAGGGAAAAAAATCATTATTAATGAAACAGTACGGGGATTTTTTTCAGTGCAATTATACAACATTGGGATTTGTTTTTAGAAGTAGTTTAAAACTGACATGATTAAAATCTCCTGTTAGCATCACTGCAAGATTTCAGAATTAAACTCCCCTTTCACCTTACAGATCAATTATGTGGTCAATAAGTAATTATCTAAATTGTCACAGATCCACCATGTCAGAGGTGGTGTGTGGAGCAGACCACACTTGGTATAAGAGGCAGATCAGTGTCCACATTCAAACACGCACCACAATCCATATCCAGGAGATTATGTTACACACTAATCCAATCACAGCAGCCTTCACTCTGAAGCCATCTGGACTCACTGAGCCTCCATTACACAGCAGTCACTTAGGATGAGTCGATAATGGACTGTCATTGGACAAGAACCAGGAAGTTGAAGTTAAGTTCTTTCTTTCTTTCTTTCTGTCTTTCTTTCTTTCTTTCTTTCTTTCTTTCTTTCTTTCTTTCTTTCAGAGGGAAATGGAGACAATGGAGATACAAAAGACTGGAGGAAAAGAAGGAAGGACGAGTTCAGGGAAAAACAGAGAAGTGGGAAAGGATGAATCATTGGAAGGATGTTTTAGATTCAACTAGACTTTAGACTTAAGTAAATAAATCCACTGCACATACTTTCATCACACCCTCCATCATCTGAGGAACATTAAAGGAGTAGAAACACTGTGATGAAAACCCACTGCAGGAGATTCATGGAAATGTTCCAAAATGAAAAGATCATCCAACTAAGATCTCCACAGCACCTCCAACGTTTTCATAAATGGTCAAATATGCCTGAGTTTTTTCTTATAGCTTCTCATTATGGATGGATTTATGCTCCATTTTCTCAACCTTTCAGAGTATTTCCTCAAAATACTCTTTAATCCTTTTTTAATAACTGTTGAATTTAGAGTAGTGAATGACATAGTATTTGTTTTCTATCATTCTGCCTTTCAGACTGTCCAAGAGCACTCCTCCTCCTCCCTGTCTCCTCGTCTCCATCATTCAGTTACTCCCAGAGTCCCATCAGCAGAACAAAACCACACGGTGATGGAGGTGCAAACAGCAGTGGCAGCAGTGTAAAATGTCTTAAGGCTTTATTTGGGGGGAGTCTTAACTTCCTGAGGCAGCACAGCCTCAGCTGGGGTCAGAGGGTGATTGTATGAATGATGATGGAAGTGTGTTAAACTCCAGGTTGTGTGACCTGCACTACATGGTGGACAAGACATGCACAACGGTGACTAACGGTGACTTACAGTCACGGCTGTGAACTTTAAATAAAAATTGGCCTGTGAATCGTAAGGTTGTGGGTTCGATCCCTGGCTCCTCCTGTCCACATGTCAAAGTGTCCTTGGGCAAGACACTGAACCCTGAGTTGCTCCCAGTGGTGGCTAGCTCGGAAGCCTTGGTATGTGAATGGTATATGGTAAACATTTACATAGCGCTTTCTTGACCGTAGCTTGGTCCCAAAGCGCTTTACATTCACACACACACACACACACCAATTTCTACCGAGCTGCATTGGGAGCAACTTAGGGTTCAGTGTCTTGCCCAAGGACACTTCGACTTCAACATGTGGACAGGAGGACCCACAACCTTACGATTCACAGGCAACCGCTCTACCACATGAGCCACAATGGGTTGTCTTGTAAAGCACTTTGAGACCTAGCTAAGGAAAGCGCTACATAAATGTACTGCATTTATCATCTACATTCAGTTCCTGGAGACTGACAATAACCTTCACTGAAACCTGCGCTGAAACTGTCTTGACCATGAAATAAAATGATTAACCTGATGAGGACCTGTTTTATCCACAGTGGAGGTCAGGTCCCCTGTGCAAACACATTAATGTCCCCACATTATGAGTAGTACAAGTACACACACACACACACACACACACACACACACACACGCATGCACACCTTAGATTAAATTGTACAGTAAGTGATCTGTCAGGATGGAGGGTAAGTGAGACACAGAGGGAAATACCAATCGAGGAGATGACTGAACAGGTCAAACACATTTGTATTGATTTTGAAATGTATGAAAAAGAGAGGGAGAGCAGGGAGAGATGCTGTAGTTCTTGGCCTTTGAGCAACTCTTCATCATCAGGTTAACATAACTGCCATCATTTTCATAGAAAACACCACTTCCATTGATTGAAGCATCAACCCCAGAGATCACATAAGTACACCGACTGTGCCCTGTAACCACTTTGTGGGAGCTAATGGGAAATAATGAACAAAGTAACAGTAAATGTCTTCCTCACTGCCTGATGGGCTGAAGCTTGTGAGCAGTTCATCCTGTCTCTGGATGGAGAGTCATGTATGACTGAAGTATTGAGTGTAATAAAACATGTTCTTGAGGAAATTATATTATATTTTAAATTATATTAATTCACACAGACAGATATTAACTGAAGTTTATAGTCGTCACACACATATTTCACCACTGCGAGCTGCACAGAGAGCTGGGAGCGGGAAACAAAACACAAGAGAAAGACGTGATGTTTGGTTTCTCCCTGTGCAGCTCACAGCTGTTGAAATTGTGTGCGAGGACTTTGCATTTAATATTTGAGAATGACACTTTTTTACATGTCAGTTGTTTTCTAAATGATACTGCCCATGTCACTACTTATTCAAACCACATTCTTTAAAAAATGTCATAGCTCAGTCAATGTAACTGCTGATCAAGGACTCACATGATGGGAACCTAATGGGCAAACGCAGTGAGCTTAAATGGCCACGTTAGCATCCAGCTCCTGTCCTAATGGTTTCTAGGACTTAGACTTCCAGACCTTTAACTAACAGCAAACAGTTCAACACCCTCCCAAAAAAAACTCCAGTGCAAACCAGTGTGTGGTTTAATACGTCACCATTTCCACTTCTTCTCTGCATTTGAATTCAACGAGGTTATAATGTCAAAGTGGTCGAAGTGGGATGCAGAGGGTTTGTGTCTGACCAGGGAAGAGGACGCCCCTGCCTTGCATAGCAGCAGTGGGCTGAGCCATTTAAACAACCAGGCATTTCTCGTGATGGGACTCGAGCTTGATCACCCTGTAGCTGGCCACCTTTAATGAGGGTGTCTAGTATTGAAAGGCCAAAACACTCTATGACTCAAAGGTACACTACTTATGATGTGTCTCAAAATATACATCCTTCTTCTGTCTGAGATACAGCTCCCATCCCCATCAAGGCAAACCATGTGTGTACCATCCCTTGGCACAGTTTAACATCACGTCCCATGTTTCTAAACTCCAACCAAAACTGTTTTATTTTTTTTAATTGCTGTATAATTTCTTACCTGATGGACCTGACTGATCTTCAACCAGGACTGGGGCTCTGCCCACAGACATCTCTCCGGCAGTTGGTTTTACTCCAATAAGGTTTCTCCTGCTGTTCCTTCTTCTTTGCAGCTGGTCCTCTGGAAGTCAAACTACAACATGAGTCAGTGCAGAGGAGCAGCTACAGTCATGACACACTGTTTAAAAGACTCCGAGGATGCTGAAGGAAAAAGATCCTGATTTCTCCTCCTTTCTTCATGAAATCCAACTTCTTCCTTTGCTTCAAAACTGTCTCACAGCATCTACATTTTTCTTGGACATGACAAATGTTCTGACAAAATAATTAAAGTCAAATCTAACTGAAGTGGAACCATGACAACGCAGTGTTATTGCAGATCGTGTTTGCCAGTATTCGAGTATTTAATACTAAGTAGTCTGCAAGCAGTAACTGATACACATTGACATCAGAGTAAAATGCAGATTATTATATATTTTTCTTATCTGCTTTATTAACCTTTAGTCAAATCCAGCACGTCAACATTATTATTAGTATTATTATTTTTAGAAGTAGTTTATTTTTAACCCTTAAATGGGCACATGAATGGAAAAATTAATCAAATGCTATTTTCTAGTGTAACTGGCATAAAATGACCCAATGTCATGACGTTTTTCCACCATTTTTTATATTTTCTCTATGGATACAAATACATATTTTCCCATTTTGGGGAAATAAATATTTTCTCCTTTTTATGTAGTATTTCTGTCAACTTTTAAAAGACTTTATGAACAGTTAATTATATATT
>OOFC01022725.1:0-10822 GCA_900323345.1 Pseudochromis fuscus
TTCCATTCTTCAAACCTTCCTTCCATCCTTCCATCCATCCATCATCCATCCTTCCATTCTTCAAACCTTCCATCATCCATCCATCCATCATCCATTCTTCCATCCATCCATCCATCCATCCATCCATCCTTCCATCCATCCATCCATCCTTCCATTCTTCAAACCTTCCATCATCCATCCATCCATCATCCATTCTTCCATCCATCCATCCATCCATCCATCCTTCCTTCCATCCATCCATCCTTCCATTCTTCAAACCTTCCATCCATCCTTTCATCCTTCCATCCATTCTTCCATCCTTCCATCCTTCCATGCTTCAAACCTTCCATCCTTCCTTCCATCCATCCATCCATCCATCCATACCTGTGTCTCCAATCAGGTCACAGAGGGCCAGTGCGTATCCCACATGGCAATGGGCAAGGTGCAGGGTGCTCCTTAGACAGGTGGCCAGTCTATCACAGAGCCCACACACAGAGACAGACAACCACCCACGCTAACACTCACAGTCACTTTACACAAGTCGGTTCTCCTACCCAGCATGTCTTTGGTCTGTGGGGAGAAAGTGGATTACTGGGAAAACACCCACACATGCACGGGAAGACCATGCAAACTCTGCACAGAAAGGCCCGAGCCGAGATTCATGTACAAATATAAATCCAAACATCAGATTAATCAACTTTATATTTTACTGTTTTGATATATTCATGTGGAGCTTTGTCTGAGGCGGCTGAAACAATGACCCAAACATATGGCTTTCTTTTCTTAATTGATGGCAGCAAATTTAGAGATGGGGCTGTGACATCACACTACAACCCAAGTCATTTGTTTTTAAAATTGTGATTATCTTAGATTGACTGATGAACCTACAAGCTTGAGTGTTGATATCTGGACATACTGTGCTGTATTAAGATGAACTGAACATGGAAAAAAAATAGCCAGATCACACTTTAAGGATGATAAAGCACATCGCCCTGCCTGTATTTACAAGACACATGAATCATTACCAATGAGATAATTAAAATAGAATCTCAAATCTGTAAAAGCAACTATGCAAAACTTTTATTAGACGCAGTATTTCATCATTTCTATTACACTCTGCTTACACGGTAGAAAGTTGCCTCTTCCAATGTCTTATTTAAAACGGGACAGGTGGCATAAACAATAAACTATTTTCATTAAGAGAACAGACAAATGAAGACATATTAGTCATAAACATTGTAATCTTAAATATTTATCAAACAAAAGCAGGAACTAGCACATGAATAAATGATTTGCACTTGAGAAGCACTTGCATAGATGCAGGAAGGAAAATGGATGAGCAGACACTAGAGCTCGACTAATTAATTTTATACTGAAAAGGTCATTTGTTTTATCAAAGCTGAGAGTCTTCTCTAATTCCAGATCTAATAGAGTTTTCATCTGGTGTCAGTAGCTGCAACTGAAAGTGTGCATTACGCTATGGAGACCGTTTATCCTCATGATGCTATTACTTATTCATGACAGTTTGGCAGAGCTACACTCAGCAGAGGATTTTTCAGCAGTTACAGGGCACCAAGTCAAGCCGAGTCTTCAACCAATCAAGTCTCAAGTCAATGGAGTCTTACAGCGCACAAGTCATCTCGCATTTTTGATTTCCAAGTCTCAAGGCTAAAGCTGTGACATCTGCCACGGGCGTCTTTAATTTTACAATTAGCTGAAGCAAACAGGGCTCAGATGAATTCATGTGCAAACATGTAAATATCAACACAAGCAAGTCTGTAAAGCGTCTCCAAGGGACATAATATGTTGCTTCTTTGCATGATTGGTGAAACAAAGTTGCATTTGGCTCAATTACTTCATCTATAAACATTATCTGTTACAATAACTTTAACACCCACTAAAGAAAACACTACCTAAAACACCAGGAAACACAATTTAATCTGAAGCTAAACTTCAATATGATGACAGCCCATGTTTTTATCATTACTCATGGTAAAGAAAATTGCATGTGACATCAACTAGTAACCGTTCCAGCCAGATCACAGCTCATGTTTAGTTCTAACTGTTGTAGTAAGAATGTACAAAACTAGAGAGTGCTCAGAGATCTAAAAACCTCTGCCAAGGCTTAATCCACATCTAATCCCCACCAAATTGTCTCAGATTGTCGACTTTATCATCTTGCATGTGTGTGTAGATTTTCAACAAAATCCACTGAGATGCAAACAAAGTTTCACTTCCTTCTTCTTTTTCTTCCTCTCCAGCTCATAGAAGCAGAGATGGTGTTTTGTTGGAGTTCCTGCTTTTTTCCAGACGGGATCCCATCTTCTGATCTTGCCCAAAATGTAATAATTTGTTCCCTCGGTAACAGACAAATAAACAAACTGGACTCAGAGAGAGCATTCGGACAGGATCCCATTGTCTGATCACAACTGAAATATGATCATTTGTTCCTTGGGTTACATTCTATCTCTCAAAATAAATAAACAAATACCGTATTTTCCAGACTATTGAGCGCACCTAGCCGCTATTGAATTTATTCGAACAGTTTCATGTGGTCCACTCTGACCGGGTCTGATGTGACGAGGCTAATGTATCGGCAGCACGGAGCTTGCTAGCTTGTAAAAAGCTAACAAGCTTTGTGCTGCCGATACATGAGCCACACCGGTGTTTAAGCCACAGGGTTCAAAGCGTCGGAAAAAAGTAGCGGCTTATAGTCCGGAAAATACGGTAAATAAAAATGATCAAGATCTGTGTAGTAGATTTTCCACAAATAAACTAACAGATGAAAACAAATGCAGCTGATGACATACCCTCCCTGATTTCCAAAACGTGTGCATCAGATTTTATAATTTAGAGTTATAAATCATAGTTTACCCTGGCTCTATCTGAGCTTAAAGTGGCGAAGGAGTCATATGAGGCTAAAAGCACTGTTCATGCTTCATATGTTTGTTTGAATTTTGAAGTTCACCCAAACAGCAGTAATAAAGGTTGGTGTAGGTGGTGAAAACAAACACTCATGCAGGGTGCCTGAGAGTTAAATACACAGGGAAAACCCTGTCAGAGGCATTGACAGACCTCTTTGTTTTGGCCACAGAGAGGCTTTCTGGTATATGAGTGGCAGAATTTGCCATGGCACAACCTTTTTGTCCCCTACACATGGACATACACAATGAATTAATGCATCATGGTGTTGCTTCAAATTAAGATATGCTAATGTGAACACAATGTACCATCTGTTTGTCCTCTCATCACATTAAGAGGTCCCCAGAGCAACTCTTCATCCTTCTCATTTCATTTTTTCTTCTCTTTGCTCCATCCCCTTTTCTCCCACTTGCTTGAGAGGAGAAGCTTAGATCAAGCCAATGCTTCCCTTCGTGTTTGTTTCCTCCTCCTATTTTTGCCTCCCATCCTTTAGGACTTTCAAAAGCCCCGAAGCAACTTCCTTTCCCCTATCTTTCCTCCTTTTCCTATTTCCTGCCTCTTGACCCTGACTCCAGCTCTAGGAAAATAGAAGGGTTTTGACTTTTCTGCCACCATCGTTCTATTTATTTCTTATATAGTTTCAGTTCAGACTGACTTGTCTCCATGCAGTTTGTCTTTCCACATCCAGTTTTTTCTCTTAATCAGACGCCTTTTGATACAATTTGCATTTCAGAAATCCAAACTTGAAATGTGTGTTTATCTAACGAATCATATTTCAAGAGTCATGCAGCACTTTGTATTTTTAATCAGGCCAGTCATTGTATTTTGTCACAGATTTACTCTTTTCATCTTATTATGTAATCTAGTGATGTTTATTTAAAAGTAACAATTGTTAGAGTTGGAGTTTTGTGAATTTTTCAGTTTGCATCTCTACATTTTAACCTACATCAAACCTTTTTTTACTTTCTTGCTGCCATTATTTTCCTTTTCTCTGTATATCCATTAATTACCCTGTGTGTATGTGTGTGTGTGTGTGTGTGTGTGTCACTCAGCCAGTGGCAGAGAGCCTGACTAGGCAGTAGAACATAGAAACACATAACGTTTGGCAGCCACCCACCCAGCTCTGCTCCCATTCTGGCATCCAATTACATCCCCCTACACACCAACCATACACACATAAATTTATGCATATATCACAAGCACAAACACATATCCTCTCAGTGGCAGGGCCTAGCAATGATACATATCTCTAAAAAGGTTTGTTTTCAAAGCTGGCGTTATCGATGCAAAACTGCAGAATCTGTTATGACAGAAAAAAATCTCAGTAACTTCATACTTCAACATTTAGTTTCTGTAAACAAACAGTAGAAGAGAATAAATGTGAGTTTTTGCCTCTTCACATACACTGTTATAAAGACTAAGGCGACCATTGTTGTGTATTTTTCTTACTACCCACAGATGTGTTGAAACTACAACTTATGGTCTTTCAATTGTTGGTTTGTCTACTCTGTTTGCTAGCTGTGCTACAAGGTGCGACTCCCTTGTAACCCCCCCTGTCTTCACATGTCTCTCACCCTCATCTTGTCTTTGTTTGTCCCTGCTGGATTCCTTATGTTTGGTTTTCTCCTTTGTTTTTTCATTCAGTGGCTTATACCTGTCTTGGGCTGGCTTTGTTGGACTTTTTGGTATAAATCCTGCTGGAGGTGGTGCAGTGTTTTCTGTTATCCTTTATCTAATTAAATCCTGTTGGTTTACTCTTCCATCATGTCTCTGTGTCTTGGTGAGGGTCCTCCTTACATTTTCAGCTATGCAATCAGGATAACAAAATCAGCAGGGCTCCACCTCTGCAGCACAATATGAAATATAACAAAAAAAGACGATAATTCCTTTCTGCGACAAGCTCAGCCATCTACCAGGACACTGAGCTACTGTGGTAACAATGAGCTAAAACAGGAAGACGTAAATGGAGTACATTCATATAGCACTTTTCATGACATAAGCTAGGTCCCAAAGTGCTTTACATGGCACCTCATTCACCCATTCACATACACACTCGCACACCAGTGGCTACCGAGCTGCCATGCAAGGCGCTAGCCACCATTGGGAGCAACTTAGGTTTCAGTGTCTTGCCCAAGGACACTTCAACAGGAGGAGCCGGGGATCAAACCCACAATCAATAGGTGACCCGCTCTACCACCTTAGCCACAGCCCCCCTTAACTAGTCACACATCTTCATGACCTGGTGATCCCTTAAAATTTTCAAGAAACTGTACAAACTCAATTTATTCCTTTCACATTGGTGCATAACATGTGACCACAGTGTCCTGCATTTGAGTCTGGGTGTCGACATCTGTCACACCTCACGTACCATCCGTTATCTGCTATCACTCCGTCAAATAACCAATAAAAGTACATGATAAAAGACACAGTGCCAACTTGAATTTCGCTGACATTTGAGATCAATCGGGTCTATTCGCAGCCACACAGTACATTCACTTGTTCCATTGATCTGTCGTCATTTTCGCTCTGAGATGAACCCACTGAACACATTTCCCATGCAAAAAAAAAAAAATCTACTTTCCATGTGGTGGCAAAGCATTAAGTCTCTTCCTCTGACCTCATCTGCTTTTTGTTATGTTGTGATGCAGCAAACAATTCTCAGTGGAGTGTGATGACAAAGACCGCAATTTGCCCTGCAAACAGTGGGCCGAACGCTGACCTACCTCAGGACACCCGAGGACAGAGCACAATTGCTGGCCTCGCAACAGAAAATAAGCTCCACTGTGTAAATGATAGGAGCGAGGTCTGCTTGATCTCCTTGTACCGGGGAAGTTCATACAGTATGTACACAGCATGCACAATACTAAAGGCGTAATTGGAAGCATTTCAAGGTTTAATGCATCTAAGACACAACAGGACAAACACTAGCTTATAGAATACAGCCTGACAGTTAATACTTGTTTCTTTTTTTCACAAAATCAACACCATGCTTCAAAGTTATTACGACCTGGGAGGTACAGTAATGAGAGGAAACTTTGCAGCAGCGGCAAACTCAGTTCGTGGCTGTTGACACGAGAAGTCGAGCAGAGCAAGCTGACCCAGACATAGAGACGCTGCAGGGAGCGAGCGGAGCAGTGCTGGAAAGCCAGTCACGTTCACTGAGCTTCAGGTAAGGTCTGCTTCCTCCTTCTGTTAATTAGCAAGCAAAGGCATTCAGGTTATGTTGTGGCGTGTTAGTAGCTGGTACAGCTGGAAGGCTCTTTAGTAATTAAGTCCCCTTAACTTAAAAACAAATCATTTTACCAGGACTACCTGTGCCATGAGAGTCTAAATGTCTGTTTAATTAAACCAATGTAGCACAGCGGACATTAAAGCAGCATGTTCTCACAGGCTATAATACAAATGTTGCCAAGAAAAGTCATGAAGTGGTTCAGTGTCACTCACTGGCCCACAGCAGTCACTTTCAGGCAATGAGGTTATGTTCATGTTTTATGTGTTGTTGTTGTTGTTGTGTTGTTGTGCACAGGTGTCTGATCAATCTGATGTTTGTACTGTAGCCACAGCAACTTGATTGGCCAATTAGGCAATGAATTGGAATTGTTATAAGTGTAAATTATATGGTGATTTGATATTCTAGTTGAGTTTGAAACAAAGAAACCAGAAAACACTCAGAAAACACAAACCTCAACCAAGGCATCCCCCAGCTGTACTGATGCTATAGACTGAACACTGTTGCCCTCTTAAGGATAAGGTTCAACTTTCGTGTAATTGTGTAATTGCCCGGAAGAGGCATTGGCATAGTCAAAATTTCTTTGAGATTTTTTATTTCTAGTTAACATTTATTAGCTCTGAAAAAAGCCTAACTCCCGTTTTCCACATTCTGTAGGAGTCTTCATTCCCCCAAAGGACCACGTGAAAGCACAACTTGTTATCTATTCACGTTAAGTCAATTTTATTTATTATCACAAGTCACAAATATGCCTCGTGTACAGCATATCATACCTGTGTCTTCAGACGCTCCAAGTGTCCAAAACTATACAACATGCACAAACACAAACACAAACAAGTTAATATGAATAGAACCACGTTTGCTGAATGTTTGTTCTTTACTATATTTGCCCCTTCAACTTGTTTATTTACTATTATGAGATGCTCCAACATACTAATGATGATATGTAATTCTTTAATATGGCAGACATGTGGAAATGCAACCATTTATAGTTTAAATGTATTAACTTTTATTCAATTCAACTTCTAACCCCAACTTTTTTTTTGCAGCACATCAAGACATAATAAAGATATTATCCATCTTTGCAGCCACATATTTTCAAAAACAAAGTCAGGAGAACTGAATAATGTAGAATTTGTAATGAATGAAGGTTAAAAAAAAAATAAAATCAGCCCTCAGGGAATGTTTTCTCATTATAATTCTTTTACGCAATCGGACATGAATGACCTCTATAAAGAATGTACTTATTTCACTTCAGCAGAAAAACAGTTTTTAGATATTTGTTTCCCTCCACAAATTCACACTCCCAAGTGTTTCACATCAGCCAGCACACACAGGGCTGTGTGTCCCTGTCACAGTGCATGAGACTAAAAGTGATAAAAAGAAATGAAAAAAGGGTTTTGACCATAAAAGAGCAACAGCAAGAGTGGCAGCAACATGGCTCTTAAAACAGAAAAGCAACGTTCCACTAAACAACAGGCATATGGTTAATAATTCAGCAAGCATAAGAGTCCGTTTGAGAGAAGCTTTTCTAATATTCATGTGACATGATAGCCAAGACAGGAACTCTGGCTCTCACTGGGCGCAGTGTTATTCATACTGTGAGGCACTACTGTGTTTTGTAATTCATAGCCTTGGTTTTAAGCCAAGCAAGGACATATCTAGACCAACCCAGAGCTTCAGTAGCAAACTCAATAATTTAAGAAGATTTGCTTTCAAATTCTGAGCTGATGTTCATCTAATATTGAAAAAATAATCCAGTGAATAGTTGTGAATTTCTCAAACAAAGGCAGGAGAGGGAAAACTCACTTACACAAAGTATAGCTGAAAGGTAAACAAAAAAAATGGCTTCAAATGTGTGGCTTAAGCAAGATTTAGGATACGTCCAAACTGCAGGTTGGATAAAGTCAGAAGAGCTCCACACACCAACAGGGGAATCTCTGTGTCGACCACTTGCTGTAACTTTATACTTTTATACTCAAATCATGACCAACTCAGAGAAGAGCTGGGAACTGTATTTCTCTTTCTAGCTTCAATCCACTATGTTTAATGTAAACAACCAAGTGCAACACTATGAATGTTCACCAGAAAAGATCATCTGAAAATGTATGTTGTGATGCTCATTTTTATATAATCTCACAGCTGACCATAAACCATAAGATTTATCCTTAAAAAAAATACACTGTAAATCCCAAATTGTTCACTCTACTAAAAGTTTTGTGTGCAAGCTGTTTCCAATAAACCTTCAGGTAGAGTCCTGGGCAGTAACAAGTGCATTTGAGACAAATTGTTTGTCACATGACAAGTCGCATAATGAAATAAGTTGGTAAAACAAGAAAAAATTGAGCAATTTTTTTTTTCAAGATAGAAAAAAATGCTAAAGAGTTATTTAAAAAAACAAAACAAAATAAAAACAAAGAGTTAAACAAAATTTTTTTTTTTTAAATGTCAAGAAAAAACTTCCATCCGTCCATCTATCATCTATGGAATATGTGTTTGTGTCAAGTGAACAAACTTTTTATGTTATGCTGATATCCCTGCACATTTAAGTAGACTATAGACTAAAATTCTGCTTCCCAGATAAACTGAAGGTTACAGTGTATGGTGTGTGAATATCTCTTGTTTACTATTTGAGACCAATGGCAGTTGACCATATTTCAGTGATGGTACCAGGCAAGAAATCCTAATACTTCCCCTGACAGAAAACATATCTTTGTATCATTGTGTGTGGCAATGACTACTGATGTCTCATCTTCTCAGTAATTACTATAAATATGCCTCATCTCGTGTTTTTCTCCTCATTCTGCTCATTTCTTAATAACACTGCCCAACTGTTTTTATTCTAAAGGTTTGTTTTCAAGTCTTCAGTGCAGGTTTAGGAGGTTTGTGCCACTTTAGCTGACCTAAATAAATTTTGCAACTACTTTCCTTTGTTTCATTGCACTTCTTGGCTACATTCTGTATTTTGATCTTGTATAGCATGGTACATTTAGTTTTACAATTCTTAGATCTGTGGAGATTCACTCTCTGCAAAGCTGGACTGACAGCACAAGTCACCAGTGCTGTTATGGATTACAGTCTCCAAAAGTTACACCTGGTGACACAATCCCTTCAGACAGTGCGAGCTGTATATGAATCACTAGTATGGGCACTTTGGGAGAGCTCGACTTGCTTTAACATGGCAAAAACTTCACCTTTGCTTGACAACAAAAGACGACGTTGCTGCCAATGTTTTCACCTCAGAAAACACAAGTGGCTTCACTGGTCTGGAAATAAAAGCCGCTAAACCCTACATGTACCGTGGTCCCTCTCGGCTTTCATGCTGGATTACTCCAGGGACAGATACCTAAAGTGAACAGACCCAATAAATACTTGCAAACCTAGTATATAAAAATTGATCCTTACAGTCGGCAGTGTCCTTCAGCAGGGGGTGGAGCAGGCTTCTTGGTGATCCATGGTGTAGATTCAGCCTGGGGGGATCAATTGAAAACAACCTGAGTGAATAAATAGAACTGCTGTAGGTGTCCACATAACAAAAATATGTGTCTATGATTGTATTAGCGATACTGAATTGGATTTTTGAACGACAGAGTAACCCATTGTAACACAATAGTATAAATACATGGATGCAGTAAAAAACAGTACAAAAGCTGAACAGGTATAGGTATGTAGGACCAAACAAGCTGTCTGGACAACAAATAATCAACTTCCTTCACTATAAATATACCTGTCCTTCAATAATCTCCTCATGAGAAAGTTCATTACTCTCTGGCTGGGGTAATTATGAACAGGCTAATCACCTTCTGTCCCCACCAGCAGCCGGAGCCTCTGGCCTGTTGGTAAAAAGCTCCAGGACAGTGAAGCCTTGCCCCACAGCCTGATGGGAGCCGTCTGGCCTGGATGACAGCGACACCAGCTCCAGAACCACCAGCGTGCTGGGCAACTGCAGAGACGTATGGAAGTACAGCACCTATAGAAAAACATGCACATGGAGGGAGAGGGGACGCTGTTAATCCTTTACCTGTAATTTGTTCAGAAACCAGCTTGGATTTCGTTTCGTGCCAAACAAAGAGACTTATTCAAACTTCCTGGGGTGAAAGAGATAAGGTTTATATAACCCCATAAACATAAATGCAAACTGGTAAGTCACACAGTACACACACAAAATGTCAACATCCCTTAAAACACCAATCTTTTCCTGACACTTTTATCATCTTAAAGATTCAATGAAATTACCGTATTTTCCGGACTATTGAGCGCACCTGTCTATAAGACGCTATTGAATTTATTCGAACAGTTTCATGTGGTCCGCTCTGACCGGGTCTGATGTGACGAGGCTAAATGTATCGGCGGTGCGGAGCTTGCTAGCTTGTAAAAAGCTAACGAGCTTCGTGCCGCCGATACATGAGCCACACCGGTGTTTAAGCCGCAGGGTTCAAAGTGTCGAAAAAAAGTAGCGGCTTATAGTCCAGAAAATACGGTAGTTATTTATTACTTTAAAAGCTGAAAAAGATCTGCCTTATAGCTAGGGTTAGGGTTAGGGGCTAGGGTTAGGGTTTCGGTTTAGAGAGGACCTAGAGACTCGAAACCAAGTCCTACCCCCCCATTTTCAGGCGCCCGCATCGCGGCTGTGCAATCCCCAAGTCCCTAAGACGTCCAGTTCCGGAGCTACGAGCCGGCTCCAACCGGGCC
>OOFC01022726.1:7570-21903 GCA_900323345.1 Pseudochromis fuscus
CAGTCACACCTACAGCCAATTTAGGATCATCAGTTAACCTAACAAGCCTGTCTTTAGACTGTGGGAGGAGTAGCTGGAGAAAACCCACTAACACAGGGAGAACATACAACAGAGGTACTCAATCCTGGTCCACCTGATTCAAATGACCAGCTCATCATCAAGCTTTGTAGAAGCCTGATAACAATCCTGATCATTGGATCAGGTGTGTAGGAAGAGGGACAAACATGCAGGATAGCGGCCCTCGAGGACCAGGATTGAGTACCCCTGACATACAAACACCACACAGAAGTACTACATCCAGACTGTATAACACTTACTCCACAGAGTATGTTAAAAACTAATGGGAACATGCAGGTAACTGACATTTTAATGAAGGAATGGTGCAGCAGAGTTTACAGCAGAGGCCTTCAAGTGTTGGGGACTGTGTAGGAGCCAGGATACCAACCATGGGAGTGTACTTAAGGGATCCTCAGTAATGATGCTCCTGTGGAGAGATACACAAAACACTGGGAGGAATATTTACCTTTTAAATCTTTTACTTTAGGAAAAGCTGGTTTTCAATGTGGAAATTTAAAAAAAAAACAATACCAGGTGACTCATGAGGCAGGAATTTCACGTGACACAGAAACATGTATACCCTGTGTTCTTGTGCAGCCCTCAAGCTTTAGCACGCAGGATTAATAAGAAGTGGATCTCAGAGATAACCTGTGGCTACACTCATACACCCGCAGCTGCTGAATGGGCAGACAGGACGGGTACTTAATGCTAAGCTCGCTGTAAGCTCATCCCCACTCCATTGTTGTGTGGGACCAGGTCTCAGGGTTCCTGGAGGGGATCTGGGGGGTGGTGGGCGGCTGTGGTTCAGGTGACAGTTGTAGAGGGGGTTTTGTTTGGCAGGGTGTGCCTTTTTTCTCCAAGTCTGAGATGCAGGAGACCTAATTTCCTAACAAAGGGTGGTCGCCCCCGGCAGGAGAAGTGGGGGGATGTGACAAGAACGACAAAAAACAAAGAGACTTCAGTGGAGCAGGATGTGTAAATATGGCTGAAACAATACAGCAGGTATTAGTATTATGTAATGTGTTCAGGATGGGGTCCCTCAGATAGATAGATAGATAGATAGATAGATAGATAGATAGATAGATAGATAGATAGATAGATAGATAGATAGATAGATAGATAGATAGGTAACCATGTAAGTTTAAGACAAAACTCCAGAGATCCATCATTTTTAGTTCATTTAATGTAAACACCAGCCCAACAGAAACTAAAAGAAAAGCATCTTAATCAAAATATTTCTCTATCTTTTCCTCACACACATTGCAGACATGTGATTTTAACGTCGTGACACCTGTGTGATGGCAGGTTGAGGTCATTCCTGAAATGAAAGTTGAATTTATAGCTGCCTGACATAATGTTCCTGCGAAGACGTTCCACATACGTTCCCCTATTGTTCCTCGGCTGTCAGACGATCCGCTTGCTGCTGTTCCCTTTCTTCTCAGGCTGGTATGGAGGTCAGTATAAACAGCTGGAAGTTATGGAGATCAGCACAGACACAGTTAAAGACACACTGAGGATTATAGCTGTGTAGTCGTCTGCATAAGGTAGGAAATAAGCTTTCTGAATTTCAGTGTCTGGTTTATCTACTGGTTAAAATGCCAGATCAACTTTTAATTGGATTTTGATTGATTACACACACGATCAGTCCACTAAAGTCTGCACTGCTGATCACAACTGCTTAGTTTTTTTTACCCTTGAATTTCTTTTTAGTGCAACAAATGTTTGCTTTAATGTTTAGCCACTGATGCCACAGACTGAGGAAAAATCATCAGTGATTTGAAGTCTGATGAAGAACGTTTGAACTTAGATGTGTTTACTGCAAGTCATTTAAAATCACTGGTGAGACTCATCAGGATGTAACCGCAGCTGATTAACATCTGGTTGAATCATTTGTTGTGTCATGACTTTCTGAAATATATGCAAGGATTTTGTAAAAAGTGATGTCTGATGCATTTAATTTGTTAAGTCCTGAATCGATTACATTCCAGAGGGAAATACTGAGTTTTTTACTCCATTACATTTGTGTAACAGCTGGAGTTACAAGCTACTTTTCAGATTTTACATTAAGCAAATATAATAAGTGGATTAAACCAGTGGTTCTCATTTGACTTGTGACAAAGAAGCTTGTTTCCCTGAGGAGATATTTTCCCTTTAAATTTCTCTTCGCATTTCAACTGTTGAGGCCTAAATGAAGTCAGACGACCAGATATTTTACAAATGAGAAAAATGAGAGGAAGTCCAACATATTCTGATACTGTAATAACAGATTTCTGTTTCATTCCTCTCACACTCTACTCCACATGTTCATCTTCAGACCATTTACTCCAAACATCTAGATACACAGATAGGACAATATATCAGAGACATTTTTCACTTTTACTTTCTACCATACTCTAAAATTGGAGGATATTGGATTCATTTTCAACACATTTCAGTGTTTTTTTTTCTGCAGGTGAGATTCACGTCTCCTGCTTTTTATTTCCCAGCAGCTTGAAGAAAATGCTGCTGGTCCTTCTTACGTACCAACTTGCTGCTCTCCTACTCGTCCAAGCTCAAAATGCCTGCGTCGGACACTCCACCTTCAGGACTCCAGGTCAGTGACACTATAGCAATGCTCACTCTGTCTTCCTCTCTCATCCTCCTCCTCCTCCTCCTGTCCTCATCCCCTCTTCGTCTCACTCTCCTCCTCCCCCTGAAACCTAATAACTGTCAGCACAGTGACAGCGTGGCTCTCTGAGGAGTGTGTCTTTATCTCTGAGGATGACAGGGTTTGACAATGGAGCTTGTTGTTCAGATAAATATGGATTTCAACCTAATTTGTCAGTAGAGAGTAAAAGAAACTGGATGCAGGTGAGTCACTTATGTATCACATGAAGTTTTAAAGCTGAGATGTCTTGAGAAGTTTAACACATGAAACTGAAAACATGTCACTGAAGACATATAACAATAATACTGGACTTGGAGGATTTGCACTGATGAAAATCTAAGTAGCAGAGGCCAAAATATTCTCACTTTCACTCTTGGACTTTTCATTTCCCATAATGCTCCTTGATATAATCTTTGGTAACACTTTACAGTATAGCCTGCAAATTAAATAGGAATTAAGTTCTTACACTTTAAAGTCTTTAAAGTACCTATTTGTAAAAGTGTGACACACATATATTATATTTCCAATGCTTTTTTTTATACGATGGAGTACATATTTGTTTTATTCTGTCATATTTTCATGTTTGGGATTAAACCCTGGAGAATAATCAAAAGTCTGAGACCACATAACATCATCAACCTCATGAAATTAATCAACACAAAGATTAAAAGCACAAAGTTTGGACATATTTCAGGTTCGGATTTATTTCTAGGTCATCAATCAAACTGAAGCACATTAGTGTCATATTGACTCCTTTCTCAGATTTCCATGAGCAAATGATGCTCAGGTGGATCCAAACAACTTCAGTGATGAAAATTAAAGCTGTTCCTCAGGTTTCATGCAGGACAAGTATCTTTGTGAAACATTACATCAGAACTAAATGAAAGCAGCACATGTCCTATTGTTGCTCTGAGAGAAGAGGAGCTTCCTCAGCGTCAGGTCATCGCTACACTGAAGGTTTCTAAAGACAGAGCATCACACAAAACATCTCTGAAACTTTAGAAAGTAAAAGTGAGCTCTGTCACATCATTACATCATCACATTAACCTGTGTTCACTCAGAGATAGAAAAGCAGCTTCATCACAGAATTTACTGAATAAATATCAGAAAACTCCAAGTGGAAACTTTTCGCTCAGCTGTTGAACTGATATTATTCATAATAAAACATGTATTCAGGTCAACACAAAGGAAAAACAGAAGTATCTTCACTGCTGGTCTCAGACCTTTGGACTCCACTGTCTGTGCTCATGACTGATGTGACAATTAAAATGGATGTTTTTGCACACAGTGTAGTGGACGTGTACATGGGATATGTTGCCAGGCAACACAGTGATTAATGCTGTTCTCCCCTGTACAGTGCGCATCTGTCTGAATGACGTTCATTGTGCATCAGCAGGTCCTCACCAGTCTGCCCCTGAGTGTTCGTCCTCTCTGTTGTTTTCATTCTCTTCATTTGAGCTGAAAGATGCTGCGATCACAAGCAGTGACCAGTGACAGCAGGATGGTGGTGGTCAGTGTCATAGACAGTATCACTGCAACTTGAAGTATTGAATACTTGAGGTTAAAAAAACATAAATACACAAAAAGAAAACATCATTTATGACCTCGGCCACTGTAAGTAGCTGCATGTTTCTAAGATTTGTTTTTTTTCCAGCCATTTCTCTAAAAGAGTCTAAGTTTTGAAATTGCCATGAGGCTGCGTTTGTGAACACACTGTCATCCATAACTGTGGGAGAATAAGCTGCAGGTTGTGCTGACAGCTTTTTAGACAGTGGTAGTCTGAAGATCCCACTGGGTCCTTCAGACTACACTGATCCAGGTGCTTCCTAATGCTCTGTGGGACAGTGGATAAAACCTCTTTGCAGCAGGAAGCACCACACTGTCAGCCACACTGAAACATTAAAGATTTATTTTCTTAGAATTATAAATCATAAACAGTTTCCATCCAGACCCATCAGTTGTCCACAGTATCTGCTGTTACCAGTGAAACGCTCAAAACATCAAATTCCCCAGCAAAGCAATGATCCGTCAAACTACTGCACCTTTCATACAGGTTGGTGCAGAGCAGTAAAACTACTGTAAAACAGATTGATTAGACAGAATATTAAAATAAAGTTAAATTAAATAATAAAATACTTTGTTGGATTAAAAAGGCACATTTAACAACATAAATACAATTTTAAATAGTGAGAAAAAGGTCATCTCCAACTATCCTAGATGACAACGACAGAACTAAAAAGTTTGTTAATGTTTAATCAATATAAAAAAAACCCTGACAAGTCACCAATGTAAGGGTTTTTCTGTCAAACGTTTGCAGTCGACATTAAACAGCATGAAGCACACAAACCTACAAAAATGACCTTTATTCCTCCAGTGTTACTGCAGACTCATCCACCACCTTCACTGCAGCTGCTTCTGATCCTCTTCCTGCTCTGTTCAGCTAACTCAGACATCCAGGTCTCCTGTGGCTCTCAGACCCTGGACCTCCAGATCCTCCTGTGTCCCATCTATTTCAACGGTTACAATGAGTCACTGATGTCCCTCAACTCGATGCACTCCAAAGCCCAGTGCAAAGGCACAGCCGACTGGACGGCAGACCCCCCTGTTGTCAAATTCAACATGTCCCTGACGGACGAGGCGATCGCTGCCTGCTCCAGCTCTCTGACAGTAAGTCACCTCAGCCTGAAAACACCCAAAAGATATTCACTCTGTGCTCACTCACTAAACTCTGTTGTTTCACAGGTCTCTCAGGAGACAGGAACCGGGCTGTTTTCAGATTTCTCCAGCGTGCAGTACATCAACGTCTCAGGCCAGGTCTGCTCCAAGGACCCGAGCACAGGGGCCATCACCTACCACCAGGAGGTCATGTACAAGTTCTCCTGTCGCTACCCGCTGCAGTACCTGATCAACAACACTCAGATGAGCGTGTAAGTCACTCCTTACTCCTGCACTGGAGGAGGAAATGTAAAACTCCAGACACTGTTGTTCCTGTGAATGCAAAGCAAAAACGTACAAATACACAATTATATAAGGGTGGCACGGTGGTGCAGTGGTTAGCACTTGTACCTTACAGCAAGAAGGTTTGGGGTTCGAATCTCGGCTCGGGCCTTTCTGCGTGGAGTCTACATATTCTCCCTGTGCATGCGTGGGTTTTCTCCGGGTACTCCAGCTTCCTCCCACAATCCAAAGACGTGTTTGTTAGGTGAATTGATTAAACTGAATTGGCCATAGGTGTGAATGGTTGTTTGTCTTTGTGTTAGCCAGGGTGTACCCTGCCTCCTGGCAGCTGGGATAGGCTCCAGCAGACCCCTGTGACCAAAGTGTGGAGAAGCATGGGTAGACAATTATATAAAGAGGCTGAGATTTTAGAGGGGAAACAATCACAGATTACAGAGTCAACAAACATATGCAGATTCTGAAACAATATGACTTTGCAAAGGTACTCAGTAGGCCACTTTGTTAAATAAATAACATTATTAAAGAATACTGAACATTATTATGTATTGTAGACGACTACACCACCATCTTTAGAAAAGTATGTCCACACCTTACTGACATTTTTTTAGCTTGAGGTGATTTAAAAAAAACAAACAACAGCTTAGTTTTTAAAACATTTAATTTTACTTGTTCAGAAGAGTAAAAAGTACATCTTCATCTGAAATGTAGTAAAGTGGAAGTAGGAAGTAGCAGTAACAGTAAAGTAATAATTTCCTGCATTATATATACTGAACATAAGTTTTTATGTTGCTGCATATCTGAAAACATCTGCAGCCGTGTATCAGTGAGGACCTCTAGTACTACACTGTGCTGGTGCTGTGCTAGTGAAGGATGACTGTGATTCTCAGTAAAAACCCTAAAGACTGTTTTTTTCCATCAGTTTTTTTGATACCAAGTTTTTTTGTTGTGATTTGTTATGTAACAAATTCATTATACATTGTGTTATTGGGCCCATACTAACTCTAACAATACATGTCAGTCTTAGTGGTTCTTTAATCACTCCAGTAAACAACTAACCTGTGCTCTGAATCAAAAATGATCTACTAATCCTTCACAATCAACTCAAACAACATCTAAACACATTACTGATATTGGACCTTCCTCTGTAAGACGAGGACTGATGACCCATCACATAGTTTTTATTCTTCAATTATGTAGATTTCAATCAAATGACTCCCTGCCTTCTTCTTTTACAACAGACTGTGGTGTAGTTAATGTGACCAGTGAGATCACAGCCACTAAACTACCAGATCTGTCTTTCATTTCCCGTCAAAGATAATTTCAAAACTGTTTGAACATCTTCCTGTAGTATCAGTACAATGTGCACATCGCTGGATAGTCAGCATTAAGTAGTGATTTTTTTTTTTTTATGCTTATGTGTAAGAAAGTCTCCAGTTTCTATATGTCCTCCATATGTGTGTCCTTGGAGGTGTGTGTTACTGTGTCTAGTTTCAGCAGCTTGAATGTGTTGTTCCCTCATGTATCAAATGAATGATGACCTGGTTGTTGGCGACTTGGGTTTTTCCCATCGTGTTTTCATGTTTTCTAGCTGCTGACAGATTTTTTTTTTTTGCCCAACAGGGCTGGGGCCAACCTGGCAGTCCGAGACAATAACGGGAGTTTCATCAGCGCGCTGAGCATGAGACTCTACGCGGTAAGAGGAGTGATGTGTCAACAGAAAGCTGCTTCATGTTAAATGTCAGGGAAAGGGGAGGAGGACACAGTGGCCTGGTTAGTGAGTAAGACCAGGATGAAGCAACAAGCGTGTTTCATCTCAGCTCAGACAACATGGTGGCTGCCCTCTGATGCCAGAAACCCAAAAGAGAAGATGACTCACAGATGAGAACATGACAAGATGCTCGTGGTATCTCTGAACAAGGGAAATCTTCTACAGTCAAATATACAGGAGCACACAGGAGAGGCCTCTTCTCTTCTCCAAGTTAAACCAGGAGTTATATAGATTTCAGACTTTTATTGTGACATGCTAAACAGAACAAATGGGCAAATACAAAACCAGCAAAACGACTTCAAACCATGAAGGGGAAACCAGTTCAGGAGTTTTCTTATTATCCACAATACAATCCTAACAGCAGTGCACACTAACAAGCAGCCGTAGCTGAGCAGCTTCTAAAACACGCAGCATCTCTGCCAAGCAGTGGAAGCAGCACAGCAGCAGATACTCAGCATGATGAAGATGATGATGATGTGCTGAATAGGACTCTGGCAGAGCGGTCGAGGTCCAATAGGAAACTCTGCTTCTGATCTGGCATCTGAACCAAAGGCTGATAGAAAACATGTTTCCCACCATTATTACTCATCTTTAAATAATATTTGATTATATGAACAGTAAAATGGGAAACATGAGGTCAGCTGCAGCAGCAGGAGGAGATGTTTGAGGAGAAAAGGGCCGATCAGTCTTTATTTCTTCACTAAATGGTTAAAATATTATCTGTTTTCTTCCATGCCAAAAATGAAAGTTGAGAAGATAGATACCAGTTTTATTATTTTATATTAAAAAACAATTGAATTAATTGTAAGAAAGCACATAAGCCCACATGTTTCATTCTAGTCATTAAAGTTTAGTTAAACCACATCTTCACTTTCTCTTTTTCTTTTTGTTATTGGACCTGAAGGACCACAGCTACACCACAGGGCTGACGATCCCTTCGTGGGGCCTGGAGCTAAAGACCAGGATCTTTGTAGAGGTGAAAGCGTCCAACCTCACCAACAGGTACTTCACACTCCACAAAGGTTTGAGCTGTTGTGCTGATCCTTTGATCTCCACCAGTGTCACTTGTAGATGTTTTCTTCCCAGAAAGTATGTTTTTATTATCTGGGCTGATCCCAAATCTCGTCCCTGCAGATTCAACGTGCTCCTGGACCGATGTTACGCCACAACTTCACTTTTCCCAATCAACACCACACATTACGATCTGTTTGTTGGGTGAGTCACTGTCAGCTACAGGGATCAAAAGGGGAAAACAGCTTTTTCTGAGCATCAGACTTGATCTTCATTAACAGATGAAGCTGTTTCAGGTGGTGATTCTGCAGCCATGTTCATTTTGTTCAAAAGCAATGATATCACCCTATACATAGAGGTGGATGCTCTACTGGGTCAACATCAACATTTCTGGTCTTCCTCCTAAATCCATATAAAGTATAAACGTTTCAAATACATGTTATGAGTCTGAATTAGTGGAAATGCTTAACCAGAACATAACCTGTCTGCTGGTCAGGAGGTTGGTTTATTTTCTTCTATTAAAACCTGGTACTGAACTATCTGCATGTCCCCTCTCTCAGGTGTAACCGGGATGGCCAGACCATCATTGGAGTGAATGGAGAGCAGCAGGAAGCCCGGTTCTCTTTTGAAGCTTTCCGCTTCGTCCACAGCCCGGACGCAACCATATCCACCTACTACGTACACTGTGCCACCAGACTGTGTGTGAGCAGCTTCTGCTCCACACTCAATCAGGTCAGCCTCTGCCTCCTGATGCAAAAATCAAACGTCACAAATGCAAATCTTTCCCCAGACGTATGTCATGACAGACACAGGTTCCAACTAAAACTAAACCAAATTTATTTTCAAAAAGAAAACTGAGACCAATGATACTTTAAGGTTTTCAGGTGTGTTTAGTGGATATCAGTGTGTAAGCTGATGGGTGAGTGTTGGATGGTGTGTGTCAGGTGTTGTGTGGACCTAAACTATCCAAGTGATGCTGCCAAGGTGGAAGAAGAGATACCAAGCAATGAACCAACCAGGTCTTAAAATTTAAGACCCATGAGCAATGAACGCTCAAGCCCCGCCCACCAGGTACCTGCAAGGAAATGCACACACAGACAGACACAGGAAAACAGACAAAGCAGGCCCTGTTAAAGCAGTCGCACACGCTTCCTGCTGCATCTGACTTCTCTGAACTCACTGGGATGGACAAAAAAAATATTTCCCCTGAAGGTGATGAATGACTTTGAGGAATATTTGGACACCAGAACATTTCTTCGGGTACTTTTGCTGTTTTTGATACAGTCAGTCAATCATCATCTTCTTACAGTCTCCAGACCACATCTAGACCGGTTTAGGTCACCTGACAGGTCGAGGATACTGATTAGTTGTTTGGGGAGTTAGGTTCAGAGAGGGTAAAGGTTCAGTTCTGGACCCCATTCTTCTCTGTCTGCCAATAGATATTATTATCTATGGAAATGGTATCTGTGTGCACTGCTATACAGGTAACACTCTGCTCTGTATGTCTGCCTCACCTGATGATTTGAGCTCTGTAAATCATCTTGTCAAGTGCATGATAGGAATCAGTGATTGGGTGGTTTAGATTAATCATGGTTGAATAAATTACTTCTTGCTTTGGATTTTTTTAAATAGTTTTAATGTGAAGTACTTTCTATTCTTTGACTCCTCAAATATTTCTCTTACACTACAGCAGCCTTGGTTACTGTATGTCTTCTGGAAAACTGTCTTCACTAACATGACTATCAACCAACCCCCTGCAGAACTGCAGCACCGACACCAGCTCGAGAAGACGCCGGAGCGTCGACGACAACCAGGACACGACGGTGAGCGACATGGCCACCGTCAGCTCGGGACCCATCTCCGTCCGCCTAGACAACGGTGAGAATGTGAATGATCTTAACATTTACATCACGGCTGAATGATACGTGTCACATACATCTGTGCGAGGTGAATGGATGTTTGTTTTGGGTGGAAATGGACTTTTGAAATGGATTCTTCTTGTACTTTCACAGGTTTTCTGGTGGCACCTGGAGGTAGGAAACATATGAGTCTGTACTTTTCTAAAACTCAACAAATGACATGACATCAGCAGCGTTTGGTTTCCCTGATCATGAAGTCGTGTTATACTGGAGAAGCACATGAATTTGTTGGAAACGAAAGGCCTGACAAAGAGAAGCCTTCCTCTGGCAGCCTGTACCGGGAGGGAGGGGTGGAGACCAAAAACAGAGCTGAAACACAGTGAATGTTAGTTCACCATGTTAACATAAAAAGGTGATGATATTCATTGTTGTATCCACTGCCTCCAGCAGAACAAAACAAACACTTAGTGGATGTTTGATGTGTAAACACAAGGATATGTGTGAGGAAGACTGAATGGGGGAGTTAATTCTCATTTTCACAAACAAGAACATTGTGAAGTAAAAGCCTCAGTGTAGCCAAAGGAGTTTTTCAGACTGTAGAGCAGCGTCTACAACCACCTCCCTCCTCCTGTTTTTATTGTCAGAGTACATGTTTTTCACAGCAGGAAAAGGACACGAGTGAGTGAGTGAGTTGTAACAATGTCTAAGCTGTTTCCCTGTCACAGTTACTGAGATACTAAATGTAACTGAACCATCATTAACATGCTTTTTCTGTAAAGTTAAGGTCTGCTGTAACTTTGCTTTGTAAAACAAGCACAGGTCAGACTATTAGCCCTTTAACGAATCATGTATCATATTTGATACATGAGTTTTAGAGACCTCTACATCATCAATGTGATATTTTCTTCCCTGAACAACCTAATATCCACTTAGACACATGCAGTATATACGGATAATTCAGCAGGGATGTAGGAAGCAAAAATACTGGATGTAGCAAAAACAAAACAAATCTACAAATTACTACTTTTTTAATTTGACAGAAGGTTCAATAAGCAACATTATCTGGCAATTACTTCATGACTCAGGGTTTACAGGGTTAATGCTGCTGCTGTGGGGAGGTCGAGCTGTAAGCTTTATATTTTTAAAACCTGTCCTCAGAAAGACTGTGTGTGTGTGACATCAGGGAAACCAGTTGGTTGAATACACATTAAAAACACATTGGTTTCTGTCATGCTCTTCAGTACAGAAAGTGAAAGCTCTCTGTGGTCTCACCCTGGGATCTGTTTTCCTCAGGTGCTCAGCAGACTGACACCAACAGCACTGTGCTGGCTGTCTCAGTGGTAGCGGGCATCGTCGGAGCCGTCTGCCTGATGCTGATGCTTTTTATCATTTACCAGAAGCAGAACGCCAACATCGCTTTCAACAAGAGAGTCCTGTACCCACAGGAGTGACGCAGGATCGGACTTTGTCCTGATTTTATTCATCCACATGTTGTGATAAAGGAAACTCATGAAACTCAGATTCCTTTGAACCAGCATTTCAGTTTAACCTCAGGAAGTCTCCTAACGACTGATACATCTATTAGTGATATCCAGTCAGAAACAACACTGCACAATCCTTCATTAACCTCCCTATGTAACTATGTATTTGTTTTATACTCTTGTATCAGGTAACGGAGCTGTGGGATTATTTGTGCTACTTACACTGGTTGATAAATACTGTTGCTCATATTCAGGAATTTTTAAAAATACTTTTATATCTTTGTGAGGTTCAGCAGCCTTTGTATTTCTAATAAAGGTGTTTGGTAACACTGTGCGAGTATTCATTAAAGTAACGAATCAGCTAAATGTATACAACCATCATGAATTTGTAGCACCTGCGGGAAGACTTCTAAGATAATCCAAACTAATTCAAACTGAAGCAGTTAAATTGTTTTTTTGTTTTTTTTATCTCCAAATGTAGACATATTGCACAGGAAGTTGATTACAGGAGAGTTGTGGGAAAATGTAGAAGAGTAAAGTTAAAAACACAATATTGGCTTTTTGAGTAGTGCAGTAGAAGTAAAACTAGCATGAAATACAAATATTTAAGTACAAGCACCCTTAAATTATTATTTAGGTACACTACCTGAGTAAATGAACTTTCCACCAGTGAAGAAAAACATGAACAACGTGTACGATGCTGTTCAGTGTCAAATATTTTTAGTTTCCTCATGCTACCAGTTTAGATTTAGATTTATTTATTTTCCGGCTGATCTTAGTTTGATACAAGCACCTTTTATCATTGACTTGATAATATTTCTTGGCTCCTTCTGAAACACAGCAGGGTGATACTTCATGGACTTGTTCAAAGACAAGAACAGCATCTACAAACTGACCTGGTGGATTCTCTAAAGACAACAACTTCACTTTTCCTAAACTTCAGTGTAAAGGCACAAATATGAAAATGTAAACACTATGATCAGAGATTTTTAAACCTCCGGCATTATCGGTTTGTGAAAACAAAGGAATGTGTAATAGATTACTCTCCAAACTACATCCTTGTGTGAAAATGTACTGACTTTAGAGGCATCATGAGGAAGGACTTGTGAGACCACAAAAAAAGTTCAATTGACAAACTACAAATATAAAACTGAGCCTAACAATTAACAAGGCCTCTAGCTCAGAGCTCAGGCACATCTAAAGTCACACTCTGTTCCAAAACAGTGCCTTGCCTAAAGGCACTTCAACCGGTTGAGCATGTGCTGCCTCAAACTTGTGGCCCAAGGCAAACTGCTTCAAAAGATTTCAAAGTATGTGGAAAACAAAAAGAAAAAACAAAACAGGATTAAAAACAAAGAAAGATTTTTATTAACAGTTTAGAAATACAACATTGTTTCATCTCCAAGTCCTGACTTCACTTTCTTCATCCCCCCTTTAAATAATCCAGAGTGCTGTCAACACAGAAGCACACAGTGGACCCAGAGCCCTGATCCAGACCCTCCCAACATCCCTCCTCCCTCCTCCTGTCCGAACAGAAAAAAAATGGACTCTGCAGCACAGGTCGTGTCGCAGTTAAAAAAAAAACAAAAAAAAACAACCGTGACAGCACTAACACACCACCTCTTCTAGCAGCTTGTGATAAAACATGGAGTTTGTCCGTCGTCACCAAAACACATTGAAGCACTTCTCAGAAGGTTGTATTGGCATCAGTAGAAAAAACTGGGATCAGATCAGAGCGCTAGGAGGCAGATATGTGGAGAGGAGGTGAAACTGTCCATCACCAGCACTGACTGCTGCAGGATGGACGACAGTGTGCGCTTGTTTTTCCCACCCTCTGGATTCTAGTCAGCTTGTAATACAGAAAGCATGAAGCTGTAAGTGCTGGAGGTGGATGTGAATGTTCAGCCATCAATTGAAGCAGCTCAGACACAAGTCTCTGTTGTATCAAATGTGTTGCTCCATAATTTTCTTAGAGGTAATTTTGTCAAACACAGTCAGTAATAGTGACCCGACTCTTTCTACTGTACCATGCTGCACTACTGATGTTCACTAGTGGTTACAGATGCAGAGTAAATGTTCTGATTCATCAGATTAATGATGCTTTTCATTTAAATTCCACTGACTGAACAGCAAAACCGTGCAGTTTCAAATATTTTAAATAAACTATCTGACATTTGCTTCCACTCATTTGATGTAGTTTCTGCAAATATACAGAAAAAAAATGGCCGAATATATTCTAGATTTGTTCCAAAAACACAAAACAACTACCCATGAAGAATCCTGCAAACCAACCTGTCTGAGGAGTGCACTTCATTTCACACATACACACCATGGATGAGGAAACAGTGCAGGAAATGAAATGACAAACCAGAGTAGGACATACTTATTTTCATCATAGTGTTGGATGTGAGATGGCGTTGTCAGGATGCCATGTGTATCGCCACACGTGCAATTTGGGGGATTTTTTTTTTTTTTTTTTTAAACAGCTTCTTCTTCGTGTTTGTGTCCGTAGGTTTACAGAATCCATGATGAGACAAAAGAGACAAACCGCA
>OOFC01022728.1:6956-45719 GCA_900323345.1 Pseudochromis fuscus
TGCAGCAAATATACACATTTGTGTTCTCAGCTCAAGCTGTTGACTATTTGGAAAGTGGACTTAATAAACATGTCTGGACTTAGATGAGAATGGACATCATACAAATGGCACAAGTTAAAAGCACATCTTCTAGAAATGAGAACATGTCACTGAAGGCCAAACCAGAGACTTGAAGCCATAGACCAGGATTGCCCACCTCTGCCATGGACTGTGTCGAATGGACAAAGCTAACATGACGTCCATGTTGGTTTGTGGACTGGTGTTTTGAAGTGAGGTGTTTGAATGTCACCATGTTGGTTGTTTGAACCCAGAAATGACCAAATTTGGATGTGAAGGGAGGAGAGA
The DNA here is from genome assembly GCA_900323345.1 of Pseudochromis fuscus. Taxonomy (NCBI): domain Eukaryota; kingdom Metazoa; phylum Chordata; class Actinopteri; family Pseudochromidae; genus Pseudochromis; species Pseudochromis fuscus. The sequence continues at coordinate 7,302 of OOFC01022728.1, forward strand.
GGAGGTGGGTCTGACCTTTGAACCCAAGGACACTGAGCAAGTCTAGTCTTCATTGGAGACCAGACCTGTCAATCAAACTAGCCACGGCCCTAAATATTCTTCTTTTTGAAGTTTTCTTTCTTTTTCTTTGTCCGATGGACCACCAGATCACTGATTTTTTTTTCTTCAAAACCTTAATTTACAACTTCACAAACAAAAAACAGATAACAGTATCAAAACAGGGCTCGAGGTTTGTTAAAAAACGATATAAACAGAACAATTACAATTAGGGAAAAGTAAGACACAATTATAAATCTAGTACATCACAAAAAGCTTTGGTTTTAAGAGCTTTGGCATTTGTGCAATAATCAAGTGTTTTTTGGTCGGACTTTACATTGGAGATGAAGACATTAAAATTGGGTTTCTGTTTAAAGAATTTGCTAATATGAATATTTGCTCCATCAGATCACTGATCAGAAGCAGTAACTCCAGCTAATGACATCACAATAACTTGCTTCATGTGTATTTCATGATTGAATATGACCATTATTGAACTGAAGTTACTTGGAGCCTAAGTTTTCTTGGAGCCAGCATCTAGTGGCCGTTGGGATCTTCATTTTTGAGCCCTGGTTACTTCATCCAGATGGTGCACAGATATGTGATATCTTTCTCTATTTCCATCCCAAAATATATAGAGATCTGAATTACAGTCAGGGTTGCTGAAAAAAATAAAACGACATGCCAAACTGTGTTAGAGTGAAGTTTAAAACTCATATATTGAGGTGGCGGTGAGGGGTGTGGGGGGGTTGTACATGGCAGGGCATTTATCACCACAGTGGGTGCATGTTTTCCATCTGCAGTGCTGTGTGACACGCCTCGTTTCTAACATGTCACGTTGACTGTTATTCCTCAATCTAGCATTTCTCGCTCCCGTGGCAAAACAAACTGCAGAGCGACGGATGTGAATACAACAAAGATAAAGGAACGAGACACAGAGCTGAAAGGAAAAAAAAAAAAGAACGCCATGAATTTCCTGAAATGATCCCTTACGCTTTCCGCACATGATTCCAGTGATTAATGGGCGGGGAGCGCAGTGATTTGGTGTAATCGAGGTGGCAGGGATTGGTGCTCTATACATCCAAATTGAGATTAATGGAGAGGACTTTATGTACTCTGCAGAGAAAGGTGGCCTGCACTACCTCATAGCGTGGGCGAGCTGCTTGCCAAGATTCTACATGAATCGAGTCATGTAAATACTTTTTTGATCGTTTATCGTCGGCTTAACTGCACAACCCATCAGCTCATGCTTCTCACAGCTGAATTGTACTCTTTGATCTTTTACATATTATGTTTTAACTCTATAGACCCCCCCCACCCCCCTCTTAAGTGGACACTTTTCACATTTACTTTAGTCATTTGAATTCCTTTAACTCACATCTTGGTTTATTTTTTTAATTTATTCTCAGCTCTAACTTAAACATATACAGAATTTCTAAAAGGTCCATTTCATAGATAGATTCAATACATTTATTTCATATAAAAACATACAATATCTTGTATTTATTTAATCTTATAAAAACTGTGGGGAGGTGATGATTGATGAATGAAATCATTCCTGTCTGACTGCACATAGAAGCTGCTGCGTGAGGGAGTGAGGCACACACACACACACCCACACACACACATGGCGTCTGATGTTTTTCCTTATCACTGTCTGCGTTTGTGTTGATAACATCCAGCCGGGTTAAAAAATACACCGCTTAGACTCCAGAATAAATCAGAGAGAGATTTACAGCACGGTGGGTTTACTTTTGTCCTATCAGTCAGTCCCAAGGTGTCAGGCATTCAACACGATGAATGACACAAACATTCACACACAAAACTTTCAACGCAGCAAGTGGTCACGGCACATGGACGCAAAACCAAACGGAAAAGAGGAATTCTGGGAACAGCAGTGAAAACAAGCCAGCAAAGCAGCGCACCTGTAAATCAAGAGTGTGCTCTGACCAGTGGATGATGGATGTCAGGCTGCAGTGTTTGTATTTACCGGGGTATTGAATGCTGTTTACGAGCCAGATGAGATCGGAGCACGGGTGGTTGCCATGGGAGCAGACAAGCCATCCGGGGGTTGTATGACGGAGGCCTGGGGCACTCTGTCATCACCGAGTGGAGCTCTCTGCTTTGATTTCCTTTATTAAGTCCCTCATGTTTGCCTCTGTGCCCGTGTTCATACGTGCATGTGTGTCTCGGGGTCGATTCACTTCATGAGTGCTTGCGTCCTTGATGATTAATTTAACAGAGGAATTTTATCCATAAAAGTTGAGTGACATGTCAGAGCATTGTTAGAGAGCTGTTTTTACAGCGACTCACACATGTGTATGTCGTTGATTTAAGTTTTGAGACTAAATAAATGTCATAAATACAGAGGAAAACACAGTACAGAGCAGGACAGTCATACATCACACTACAGAAACACATGATGGTTCAAAAAACAAACAAAAAGACGGTCATTTTCTCTAAGTTTCCAAATATTTTGTAAAATAATAAAAAGTAACCAACTCATACAAGCACAGTAATAAAAAAAATGTATTTTTTAAATCTAATTATTCAAGATATCTATGAATTAACACACAGATCTATTTACAATTACAGAATCAATGCTTTATTTCATTTGTCACCATGTGTGTAAATTTTAGTATTAACGTTGAATTTTACTGTTACACCAACCCCCTAAAAAAAAGTGAAATTATGATGCATTGTGGACTTATTTCTTTATGTCTTTTTAGATATATGTCTTTTTAGGACATGAAAATTCTCAGTATACATCAATTTTTTTCAGATTTTTGTGCATTTTAACAAAAAGGGATAATACACAAAAGAAAAATTACATAAAATTACATGTTTTGTTGTTTTTGACCATTTTAAAAGCCATATGGTGAGAAGTTTGTTTTAATATGTTGCTGATCAATTTACTCTAAAGGGGAACTGACTTTTATATTGTGTTATGTATGATTTATTTATTTTTTTTATAACCCTACAAAAATGAAACAGAAGAAACAGTGATGTCTCTGCTCTGGTGAAATGCACATCTCTTTTTGACGTTGCTGTGAATGTTTTTCCAGCCTAACTGGAGACTGTGACAATTATTAACAAGGTCCTAGAAAGCATAGTGAATATGACACAGCTGCTCTTTGAACCAGTGCAGCTCAAATCCCATGTCACAGGCATACAGCACAAAATTGAAAGTTTTAAATTACTTTGCAGCTCGCTGGCTACAAAGCTGTGCAAAAACATATTGGAAGATTTGAGCAGCAGTGGCAATAAGATCCTTCATTTCCAAATGTTTTCATAGTCAACATTCATGGTCTTGCTTTACCATCAAGTATGTCAGTTACATCATTTGAATATGCACATTCTTCTGTCATTGGCTGTGGCCTCGGCCGACTGCCAGCCAGCTGGGAGGACAACAAAAATGAGATTTCTCATCAGATGGATTTGGGAAAGCTGTCCAGGGCACAGAGTCATTTTAATTTAGACACTAAATGAGTGTAACTATCTACTGTAATGATCTACTGTGTTAATCACTGGGCAGTGCCAAATGAATGAAAGACTGAAGCTCACTGACCAAAGTAGATGTAAAAAGGTGTTTGTAAATTTAATGAACGGTTTCTGAGAGCTGAAAAAGTAAGAAAGAGTGTTTTCCAAAACCATCACTGCTTTAAGCCTCTTAAATTAACCGTATTTAACTTCTTTCTGTCTTACTATCAAACATTTTTTTACATTCTGCTTATTCTGTAAAATTTAAAGTTACAGTAACTTGTATTAAAAAGCTGTGACTCCTTGGCTCCACCTGTTGAGATTTAACTCCACCAATGAGATCACTTTCCCCCTCAGGGGCGGCCTTGCCTCTGAGATGTTTGTATAATTAAATGCCCAATCTGCTGTTTGCGCCTGAGCGCAGACAGGATATTATGATAAGCATACTTTCTCAAACAGGAAGCATTTTAACCCAAGCGACAGTGCAGTTTATTTTGATTATGATCTGTTTAGACCTCAGCAACATTTCCCCCCTACAGTATTGTATGCAAATGCAGAGTTTATTTTGATACACTTGCCTTCTCCTGCAAGCGATGAAACATGGATGCTGGATCCATTTAATGTAATGAAAGCTCTTTTTTTCCAAGTTCCTTTACCATACGATGTTTTGGTTTTTACTGAATATGGAAAAGTTTACAGCTATAAAAACATTTGAAATGCACATGTGGAATGTGATATAAAGATGACAGACACCACCTCACACCGCCTCGCACATGGAAAAGCGGCCTTTCTGTATTTCTTTGTGTCATAATTACTTTAATTAATTAATTCATGCTGTTGCACTCATGCATTTTGTGCATGTTTGTGTTTCTCTTCTGCTTTGCACCATTGCAGCAGAATTGATTTCCTCAGATTGTCTCATCACACAGCGAGAACAGGAAGCAGGAAGTGCTTGTTGCCATGGCGCAGCGTGAATGTTATGTTCTGACAAACACTGACCAGTGACTCTTGGCAAAGGTGCGGTTGTTGCCGTCTGGGCCGTCCTGCGAATGTGCAGACGAGTGTGCGTGTTGTCCAACTCCGTGCAAGTTTTCCTGCCTCCTTAATGCGTCGCTTCCTTCGTCTATTTGTCTTCTCACAGACGGGCGGCTGAACTTGCAGAGAGGGCTTGTTCGAGATAAGATTCAGAAGTTGTGGAGCGCTGTCATCGATCAGCTTGTCCAGTTCCGACATTTTCAAAAAATCTCTACACTGAATTTCACTCTAGCTATTAACCTCAAAGGGTTTCTGTGTCCTGGGGGATACAATCATTTCTCAAGCTATTGGGGGAAAGGGAATGGTGCAGGTCCTCTTTGAAGCACAGTAAAGTCCTCAGATCATGTGACCTCATGCCAACAATCAAATTATTCTCAGGATTTGTGTTAAAATCCAAAATAACAGGCAAGACAAGCAGTATGTGTTGTTAGTTAATATATTCTGAGAGATATGTGTTTTAGAAAATAAGGTTTTTGTATAGAAGTCTGAAATTTTCAGCACACTTACTCATTACACTGCTCTTGTATGTCTAATATTGATTAAGTGTTGATTAACATGTAATACACAGAACATCAAAGACCTAATTAACAGTAAATAAAGTGTTTTAAAACTACAAAATTTATTTTATTTCATTTATTGTTCCCAAAAAATGTATCCTGGGAGATATGAAAATAAAAAATGTTGGAAAAAAGTCATAGTATTGAGTCATTTTAGCTAGAAAATATATGTAATATCATTAATTAATGGTTAAACAAAGTATGATGACTTCTGGACAAATGGCAAATGAAATTTAACGCATAAGAAGATTTGGGGCTTCAACTTAACTCCCAAGCAAAATCTGTGTCCTGCAGCACCACAGCCACTGGAGCTGAGCTGGGGAGCTGCTGCTGCTGCTGCTGGAGGCGTAAGAAGATGGATGAAGTGTTGGCCCCTCTGTCCCAGCTGCCTCCTCCTCCTTATCACTGAAAGTCGGCCCTGGCAGACGCTCTATTTGTCCAATTCACATTTGCTTTTTGTCATAAAGGAAAAAGAAATGACGGGATGAAAGACAGGACAAAGTGTGTGTGTTACGTAACAACAAGACTTTGATACTTACACCCACAGGACCCGACCCAAAAAAAAAAAGTGGCTGGCATGCACAAGACCACATGCAGCAGACTGTCAAAAAGTGCCTTTGATTGGACCGAGGCTGGCTAGTGTCAGGCACGGCGGCGTGGGTGTATGTGAGGTCGACAGTCTGACGACCCACCGGGGACCAGAGGCTTTGTAACTGACCTGTAATCACCTGTCATCCCACAATCCTCTAACTCCCCCTGAGGTCACGCAAGCATGTGTGTGGTTTTTTTCGTCAGACGGACAAGGCAGACACACTTTTGAAGAAAGAAATATTTAAATTCAGGTACCAAAAGTTTCATAAGCATTAGCTGTACTTTCTGTCTCCATCGTGTGCAGTGTAAGTGCGGGTGTCTAAAAGCATTTGAAGCGTACGACAAATGTTTCGGACACAGTTTTTTAGTGTTGTTACATTCCAGACACACAGTGATGAGGGTCATTTGTCTTATGCGGTCATTTGTGCCTCCATGCATATGTGTGTGTGTGTGTGCGCAAATGGGCGGAGCGCATAGGATGGGAAACAAAGCGAATATGGCCAGGGGGATTAGGTATAAATGGGTGTACTGCAAAAAGACAGGAAAAACAAAGTGAAGATAGATAAAGCGGAGAGGGTGGAGTGAGGTGGAGAAAATTAAAGGAAAATAAATGGGAGGGTTGAGAGGCAAGAAGAAGTAGAGGAGTGGAGTAGGGTGGAAAAAAGTGGAAAAAAATAAGGAGGGCAGGAGGGAGGGCTGAGGGCCTGAGGGAGTGGCAGCGAGGGTCGTTTGAGTTGGAGCAAGTGGAGAAGGGGCTTTGGGAGGGGAAAAGGGAGAGAGGGACACTGTGAAATGTTGAAAAACCTCACAATTGATGGTGTTTGATTTCCACAGTAATTACCATTCCTCTGGCTCTGTGCATTCCCAATCTGGCCCTATCTTATATCCACGCCACATTCCACAAATGATTAGCTGGCCCACTGCTTCTCCCTGCTACCCACGGACTGAGTCTGCGAGAAAGGCGGAGAGCAACAAAACTCTACGAATAAACCCATAAACCCCCTAAATACAGTCAAATATAGTAACACCCAAAGATGTCTTTTAATCTCCCACTGTTAGCTTCGAATATTTCTAAGATCTTTGGAGAGAAATGCCGTCACTTAACACAAAGATGTCAAAACTATCCCTGACGGCATCGCTTCAGGGTGTCTCTAAGATCATTGACATCAACATGCAGAACTGCTGTGCTGTTCAAACACACCTCCCACAGCAGCCGCGCTCAGCTGTGTGCAAAGTACTGACTCTGGTCGTTTGAAAATGTCCACTTTTACTTTTCGTTTTTGATAGTAATTTGTCACCTGACCAAGGTTGAAGTGCACGCAGCCCATCAGCAATAACTGCTGCTGGATTACAACCCAACGAATCGGCTGGTGCACATGTGAGTGCTCGAGCGGGGTGTATCTTCTTGTGATGTTTGTGCTTTGTAATCTGCGTAGTATAAAGTTAGCATGTGAGAGATTTAATGCCGCCACATGCAGAGAAACAGACTGTGGATCAGCAGGCCACCTGGAGGTCACGGGGTCCAGCCGCTATCCCATCAGCCCTGTCATCAATCACTGTCCAGTTACACAGCAGGAGGCTCCACTGTATGTCCCTGAAGCCTGCGGGGCAATAAAGTCGTGCTCATATTTTCCAATATTGCACCGGGCAGCATGAGAACAGGCTCATACTGTAAGTGTAAAATCTTATGTGCAGAGCGACGCTGTTAAACAGACGTATGCAGACTTGCATCACACACGGCTATATCACCCAGGCGCGAACAGGATGACCTTCTCGGATAGCAATGTCCAACACCCATGGGTGATTCTGCATCGCTGCAGCCCAGACAGAACAACATGAGGTCGAGTAGCTGTCTCTGGGGCGCTCTTAATCTAATATAACCATCATGACAGTGTTGAAGGCTGTTTATTTATTTATTTACTGTCTACTCCAGCAGTTCCCAGCTGGTGGGTTTTGGACTGCGGGTCTGTTGTGAGTGGGTGGCGAGCAGTCAAGTACACATCTTTATCACGGGACCTTTTCCTTGACTGTGGAGGTTCATTCAAAGCTGATTTATGAGATTTCTGAGTTTAAATCACTGTAAACTGCAAATTTGAGGAAAAAAAGAGGAAAGAATAAAAAATGGAAAATGACCAACTCATGAAAATAGTGTAACTTTCCATATTACAAGGGTAGTTTGTAGCTTGTAGCTGTAACATGACATTTTTTATATGTATTTTTTGGCTTTTAATGTTTTGTATGTTTCATGTTTAGGATACATGTGTAAAAATAACAAACTATTAAAACCACATTTATTCCACATTTGTGTTGTGAAAACCTCCCTAATTATCCAACATATTGTCAATTCACAAACAAATCAATGTATATGGTCATTTTTATGGTCATTTATAGTGACAGGTTTTTCATGTTTTATATTAGCAATAATAGACACATATTATAATAGACAGTGTATTTTTGTATTTTAATAATATTTTGGTTTCTATAAAAATCTTGTAAAAAGAACAGAAACAAACAGAACTTTTATTTTGTAGTAATCAATGTAAACCATGCCTGACTTCATATATGAACCCATAAGAACCCAGAATAATTTCTAATATAAAACAGACCAAGTGGATCCAGGAACACATTTCTGAAGATCTGCAGTACATATGTTACGTAGATGTTTGATGTTTGTGTACTCATGAGATTACAAGTCAGGGGTACACAACTTCACACATAATTCATCACATGACTGTACCAGGACAGTCAGCACAGGAGTTTATGAGTGGAAAAATAATGCTGTAAATACCAGAGGATTTAAAGGCCTTTTGACACCGGTGTCATCATGGGATCTTATGGGATAAAAATAAAAGCAGGAAAAACTAAAAATCTTTGAAGCATTGTTTAAAAAAAGTAAAGAAAAATCACTCAATACGGACACATCTTTATGGCTTAAGTCCAACAAACCTCCACACACGACCTTTAATTTGAAACCTGAGGCAAAACCAGCGAGGTCATGATTTCAACCTTTCCATAATTTCATAAATTGTGGATGGGAATATTTGTTATGTGAGTTTCTTTTAGTTTTGTTCCAATATACATACATTTTGACAGTAGCTGCTACACCCCCCATATTATTTCATTATAATATTTTATCCAGTATCAACTAAAGAAATCAAGTGGTCGGGAAGCATGTCGGCTTGTTTGTCCTTGAAGAGAAAGCCGTGTTATTTTCAGCATGAAATAACATTGTATATATAAGTGACTGCACATTTATAGCAAAGTCTTTCCCGATGCAGCTGAGTTCATTTTATTGTTCCTATTTTCTTTGCCAGTCAAAGCACATTTAACTTGCATTACATTGTTTTGTTACATGTTTATGTAAGATTGCCTGCACAGCTGGATGGAAACATTATTATAAATGACTTCTACCCAGACTCTTTAAACATCTCCGCAGTGGCTTTTGTGTTGTTGATAATTCCTGACTGAAAAAAATGACTAAATTTGTTTATTTTACTGAGAGGAATTGCACAATAGAACCTTCTCCAATGTGTTTAAACAGGCCCAGTTAAACCCATAGCTGTGGATTCCTGTATAAATGGGAAATGACGGATGAAAGAGATGGGGTTGCTGCTGTTGGAGAACTCTTGGGCAGATTATCAACATTTCTTCTCCCTGAGACATTGAATATTTGGAGAAGTGACAGTTGTGTATTTGTGTAAGGATGAGAAAATTCGTTTAAGCCAAAATAGAGGAGGGAAAATGAAAGTGAGAAAACAAACACTGAATTCAGTTGCACACTTCAGTTGTGCAATGATTGCAAATGTGAAATACGTTCCCCCCTCTCTTTGTCGTTCAAGGACAAGCTCTCGTTACCCCCCTGCCTCGATTTCCTTCTCTTTTATTTCTCTTTTAATCTTTCGTCAACCCCACAGAGCGCAGTTTTTTTCCATCTCTCGGGGGAGCTAGGATAAATATTTAGCATTTCCTTGTTCCAAGCTGGTGTCCCACAGTATCACTTGCTTTTTTTTCCACAAGTGGTCACAGGTGTGTAGGCCCGCAGACAGCTTTGGAAATGTTTCGCCTCTACGAGGTCTGATCGACGTATCCGGGAGGAGCTCGGATCAATGCCACGGTCTGGGTTCGCACAGGATTTAGGAATTAAATGCTGATGGTGAGCGAAGGATCTGGTGAAACTCTGCTCAGAAATAGGCTTTGATCAGACACACTGTGAGAGGACAGGAGCGACACTGACCTTATATGTTTTGATTGTGGAGGAAAAAGTTTGGCATGTCGTGTTAGAAGTAGCAAAGGAGAAAATGTGAAACAGAATTTCTCTGTGAAAGGTGTGAGAGCCTTAAAGGAACATTCCCTTTTTTTTTTTACATGGATGTTTCATCATTAAAAGACAGAAAATTGTGACAGTTTCTATGCGTCTTTGTTTTTGTAAAGTCAAATCAAAGACAACTAGAAAGCACCGAGAAAGCACAAACCTCCACCAAGGCATAATGATACTAGAGACTGAACACTATTGCCCTCTTGTGGTGAAATAGCAGCACTGTGTTTTACACACAATCCCCCATTATAACACATAGGGATTTTATTTTCAGGCAGGATACCATTCACTGATCTCGCCTGTTTCCATGTCTCCATAAAATAATTAATTGTATATAAGTTTTTCTGTAATCTTGCTAACAGGCAAGCACACGAAACAAACCAATGCAGAAGAAAACATTACCTCTTCAGTAAAGATAAAAACAATAAATGTCAGTTTGATTGATGACGAAAATATGTAAAATGTAATATGTAAATGTAAAATGTGTTTGTTGTTGATTCTATTGGAAACAACTGGAGCTGTTTGAGCTTCAAAAATCTTAGTACAATAAACTCAAGAATCAAAACTTGTTGACTAAACATAAAAAATATATAGATGAGTGTTTATCTATATTGTTTACATATATTATGTATGTTTTGTTTATTAGTATAGCATGTTCATTACACACCAACATGTATATTATGTCTGTTACTATAGCATGTTCTTATCACTTCTACATAGCTCTTTCATATCAATATATATTTATATCTGTATAGAAAATATATTCACATACATAATTTATATCTCTGTACATAATGCTTTTTGCTCCTTTGCACTTGTGACTAGATGCCAAACTGCATTTCGTTGTCCTGTACTTGTACATGTGTAATGAAAATAAAGTTTAATCTAATCTAATCTAAAAATTTGGACAAATCTGAACATTTGCGTGGGGCTAACACTTTGCTTCATGAATGAAATTGTTCTGGAGTTTTTTGTATGAATATTTAAGGATTAATCAGTTTTCCTTGTAAAGCAGCTGTGCTCACTGAGATCTATTATATTTCCTTTTTTCACAAACATGGAAACACATTAACTACTTCTCTGTCTCACTTCCTCACTCCCACTTGGAGTTTCATTAAGGAAATTCAAGTGACATTATTGCAGTGTTAAGATGTGAATTGCTCCCTTTAGACAGCTTCATCAGTGATTTAGATGAGGCTCAAGTAAAAAAGCTCTCTCTAATCGCCATAAACTGCTTAACAACAGCCAAATCAAGCTTGATAAATGACTGTGCGTTCAGTTCGCACTTGTCTGTTCACATGCCATCAGCACATTCACCTATAATCCTGCCTTTTGCAAACTATCCATCACAGTCTTTCAGATTTTCTTTCCTCCTTTCTAAACTATGGCAAAAATGCATCTGTGTTTTCCCTTTTTAGGAATAGGAAGGAATGCTCCCATCATTCTCTCGCTCTTGTTTTTTTCCCCACCACCATTCACTTACAGAAGAATCAGAAGTGATGAGGTGCATGTCTAGACTTCTGTTCAAAGATAGCCGTCAAAATAAATCCGAGGGAGATGCTCTGGAGTAGACGAAGTGAAGCGGTGCGTCGTTGATTGACTATGAACTGTGAAAGGATCGGACAGTGAGGCAGCTGCAACAGTTGGCATTGTTGAGTGTGTTGCCAGACGTGTGGGGATTTTAGGACGATAAAACAATTCCCTCGGCCACTAGTCATTCTGCTTCTCTGGCAAATAATTCAAACTGAGACTCCCCCCACCCTCCCCCTTACTGGCGTGTGATCGTCTTACAGTGCCATACTGCATAAGCAAGGGGCTAACGTTTAAAAGCTGAGTGACAGAAAAGAGTGTGATGGAAGACATGAAGATGAGTAAAGTCTCGTGTGCTATCTCTTCGTTTATTTAGCCCGGGGAGAGAGAAACGGGAAGCTATCCAGGGAGCGATGTGTGTATTTGTTTTAGCTGCAAGGTCAAATGCACGGCAAGGATCAGATGTATTTTAGTAGCCTGGAGCTGTTCTCACAGAACCCAGGAGGGAGATCTGAACAGGGTGACCCCCACTGATCTATCACCACAGCCTTCACCAAAATGTTTGACCTGCAGCCTCAGTGAAGGACTGTTACAGGTAGTCCAGAGGACACGGAGATGGAGTCATGGTGTACAAATGTCAAAATGGAGCAGAAACTCTTCAAGACTGCATAAATATATCCTATTTCCTATTATACATTATTACATTATATATTAGATTTTTTTTGTTTTAAAATTTTTCATTTTACCATAATTTCACATTTTTTATCATTCGATGGATTGAACTGTTGAAGTTCAAGTTTAGGTTTGTGTAGTGACTGAAAGAACAAGATCTCAGGTACAAGCGGCTGAAGTGAGCTTCCTCTGTAGGGTGGCCGGGCTCTCACTTAGAGATGCTCCTCCACGTTGAGAAGAGCCAGATGAGGTGGCTTGGGCATCTACACAGGATGCCTCCTGGACGCCTCCCTGGTCAGGTGTTCAGGGCATGTCCCACCAGTAGGAGGCCCCGGGGAAGACCCAGGACAGGCTGGAGAGACCATGTCTCTCGGCTGGCCTGGGAACACCTCAGGATCCTCCAGGAAGAGCTGGATGAAGTGGCTGGGGAGAGGGAAGTCTGCTTAGGCTGCTGCCCCCGCAACCCGACCCTAGATAAGCGGAAGAAGATGGATGGATGGAGTTCAAGTTTAATTCTGTAAATATATTTTTAAAAAATGATAGACAGTGACAATCAACTGAAAAATGAAGCATTGAATCTGTAACTTTACATAAATTTGCATAAATGTAAGTATTTATAGCTAAAAATCATTCAGCTTTCGAAAAAAAAATGTTTTCACATGTACAAATATCCAGAATAAGCCAGAAATTACACAATATTTCCTGAAAATTTAAAGCTACAAGTTACATTTAAAACATAGAAAACGAGAAAATTTTTATTTATTTTATTTTTTCCACTGTGTACCGTCATGTCCTTACTCTCTGAATTGCATTAAGCGTAATCCTCCACTGTGCTGTGAGCAAGATCCCATCAATGGCAACAGATTCCAGTCTTACCCCCTGTACTCACTGATACAATCGCAGCAGTTCCTCTGCATGTTTGGCATTCTTTGCCCACCCTGGCATACCTCATGAAACCCGTGTCCCTTTGACACCGACGGCGAGGGGAGAAGCCAAAGAGTGGTCATCCAACATTGCGAACGACAAGCGTGACATTCAACAGAAGCGGGACAGTCTGGATATTACAACATAATAGCATGTTAAAACGCAGCTTATACGAGACCCCTGATGCACAAGCTCAGACTTATAAGCCACAGACCCCAAATAAAAAGCATAAAAATATGGACATTGTTTCAAAATGATCTAATGCTCAGCGTGTCATTTTCTGCCTCTGAGCAGGAAGGTATTTGCTACAGAAAGGTTCACAGCTTATATTTGCTTTAAGGGCCTATAAAACATGGCCTACGTTGCTATTATACCTCCTGAGTGGATACACCTGGCTGGGCCTTTGCATGTGTCCATACCAGTGTGTGTGTGTGTGTGTGTGTGTGCATAATACAGTTATTGTATTTTTGTTTTTCCTTGTGTTTGAGCTGCTGGTTGTGTGGCTGAGTCAAGACATGGTGTCAGTTTAGTCTCAGTTTTGACATTTTGACATTAAAACTAATCACCTCTTACTGAGACCAGGCTCCAAGCCGCACTTCATTAAAAAAGCATTAAAGCAAAAGCTAGTCAAAACTTTACTGAAGTTCACAGCCACTTTATGCCTGTGGTTAAAACCTTTGCAGTGGTGCAACTGTTGAATACTCAGAGAGGATGATGAGTCACCCCTCCCTCCTCCCTAAGATCTGGCTACTCATTTGGATGTAACACTCAAGAAGTGTTTTCTATTAATAATCTGTGCAACTGTTTGAGAGGTACACATCATGAGCACAACAAAACTAAATGTTCAACAAAGCATCCTGCTGGCCTAAGCATTTAAGAGAGCGTGTAATTGTAATACTCAAATGTGAGCCCAGCTGGAGGCCCTTTGTTGTGTCATTCATCTCTCTGCCTCCACCTTCAGTTTTTACAACTTTCACTCTGGAAGAGAGGCTGTAAATACAAATGGATGAAGCAACCAAAATTGGGGGCAATGTGGAAGTGCAAAAAGTGCAATGGCTACTAGGTGCTGCCTCTAAAAAACTGCAGTTCAAAAATCGTTTTACATCATGAAATACTCAATCAGTTTTTTCTTTTTAGAGTTGACAAAACTAACATGACATCACGTTGGTTTGCAGGTTTAGAGACCGGGAGTTTTGCATTTGAACATCACCATGTTGGTTGTTTATATATAGGATATGTTGGGCGGAGTGAGGAGGTGGGTGTGACCCTTGAACCCGAGTGTGGATGAGACTTGAGTGGAGGTCATTTGAAACCACGCCCCTAAATCTGCTTTTTGAAGCCTAAAATGTGCTGACTGAGTATTTCAGAATTAAAAATTACGATTTTTAAATTGAAGTCAACTGGAGTCAAAGTTTTTTGGAGGCAGCATCTAGTGGCTGTCGGGAGTACTGCACTTTCTTTGAGACCTGGGTTGCTTGGAAACATGATTGTAGTTCTCAAATATACAGTATACTGTCTCTGTTGGTTCACAAATGTTACAGAACTATGTGTAAGTCTTTCACTGAAGCTGCCTCTACCTCTAAGACATTGATAAGACATGAAACTGGATTAGCACCGGTAACAAGAATTTCAGTCCAGCTCAAGTAAACAGCCCTCTGGATGAACTCCCAACTTTTCACTCCTGAGGTCGTTCGATCCAAGCAAACCTCCTCTATCTCTTTCAGACATTCATCTTCTTACCTGGTTGTGAGTTTGAGGTGGTGATATGTGTGTCAGTAAAATCTGACATGCTCGGAAATGTTTTCTCTCGCTTTCCCAGGAGCTGCTGTTTGATGAGCTTCCAGCTCCTTCTCATGTTGTGAGGCAGCGATACACTCTGATGGCAAATGTTTTCATTCAGCGTTGGCCTTTTTTGCAGTGACCTGACAAGCATGAAAATAAGAATAGGATTGGGAGTTATGCTTTGGACTCCAATTTTTAAATGCAATTTGAAGAGATTTTGTTGTTCCGCTCTCGTAATAAAAGACATGTATGGAAAGAGTAAGGAGGATATATGATGACAATCCCATTTTCCTTTATTGGGACTTGGCTTCCAAAAAGCTTTTTTTGCATTATGTCGAATTTAAGCTGGTTGCTGGCTGCTCAGGACAAGCTCAACTGTCAGCTTTAGTAGTCACACATATGACTTTTATTTTCTTCTGGATGAAGGGGAACTCCCCCAACACACAGAATAACACCTTAAACTAATGTGTCTTTGGCGCTCAGACTGTTTCCATTTTAAAAGCAGTGATAAGGCTTCCCCTCACCTCGCAGAGTGTGGCTGTGGGAAGTGCCTCACAGTTTGTCATGTGTAAATGGTGTTTTTCATCCCTGAAAAGATATGAGGAGATGTAAGCAGAGGGCCCACACCACAACAAAGAACCAAACCAACGACTGGGGGCTTCTAACTCAAATTATGATGTCAAGTGTTCTCGTTATAGCTTTTGATCTGAGGTGCTAGATTATACTTTTAGCTCCTCACTTTGCAAATTCCAGTTGTGTGACTCTTCCTGTGGTGTCTCTTTTAATATTTCCACTCTCCTTTCTCTCTGATTTATTACAGAAACTTTAGCGGATATATGGACATGCTTGGCTTTGTATTCAGAAGTTATTATCATATATACCCGGGTTCTTCAGGAAGGATTCATATACATTAACTGTTTGCACATTTTATTTTGCTTTAGATTTTGCTTTGAAATAATAAAATTAGTATTTTAATCTACATGCAATGAAAAGTTAAAGAATGTTTATAGAAATGTTTGCAAATTTATTAAAAATCAAAGATGCAGACCTCCTATTTATGAAGGTCTGATGTGGCTTTTTCTACTGTGTATCTAAAAGTTTCATAAAGGGATTCGGTTTTGAGGAGACCAAAATCCCACAGGTTTCTTCAACCATGCTTTAGAAGTTCTCTGCAGTGATTGGAGGATCTGACCATCTCAGCAGGACTTCATCAATCAGGACTATATAGTTGAGACATTACAGCCCACTTGGAGTTTTCCAGATGCCATTTAAAGACTAAAAAGAAAAAAAGATACTCTGGTCTTACTAAACTAAACACAGCTCTTTGAACAGAGCTACAGATACTTAAGCTGCCCAGCACCACACACTGCTCATGACCTGGCTAATATTATTGCTACAGTGAAGCATGGTGGTGGTAACATCATGCAATGGGGATGCTTCTCAGCAGGCATGATAGAGAGACTGGTCAGAGTTGAGAGAATGACAATAGTCACATACAGACTTCGTTAAAGAAAACCTAATCTGACTGCACATGGCCTGACACTGGGATGTTAACATGACAGTGACCAGTGAATGAAAAGTCTTAACTCTTACAGTACGTTCAGACCAAATGCGATGCAAATTATGCTCCCTGCTCGTTTACATAATGAGTGAATGGGAAGACTGAGCGATGGAAATAGATGCAAAATTCTGAGAAAATTTTACCTCAACCAACCAAGTCGCATCACGGGGTATCACCGATTCCCTGACGTCACCGATCAGCATTGGAGGACGAGTTTATTGTCCAGAGCTATATGCTACAACTTTAACTGTGTTCCTGGATGAAACCAAAAAGCAGAGGAGCTGTTCTCTGTTTCTGTGACCTCTATATGAGATAAAAGGAGGAATATGTGCAATCTCATTCATTGTTGATGGTGGAAGTGATGGTCACCATGGTGACCAGTAGGAATACTCCTATTGGCTGTCACTCATGTATGGTGAAAACAGCAGTACAAGTCCACGAGTACAAGTCACACAAGGCGAAAACGTGCTACGTTTGGTCTGAACGCACTGTTAAACACTTAAACTTCAAAATGTTCATCTGGACATTTTTGCTTATTTTGTTCTAAATTCTGATTAAACAAGCAAAATATGTTATTCATATACAAAAGTGTTTTTTTTAACCTCTAAAACTCTAAAATATTACTCCATTTTTCTTCTTCAATACTTTTACTACACTCTCATAACATGAGGTAAATTGTAAAGGGGCTGCTTTGTGGGCTACTGGGAGAGGTACAAGTAAAATCACCGTAATGACACCATATTGGCTGCAAAGCCTCCACTTTCAGAAACCATTGGAATTTTTCCAATAGTGTTAACCTTGACTAAATCATGATAATACAAAGTGCACTTACGCAGATGTGCTGCTGGCGACACATTTGGTTTTAAAGGATTTTCTTTGCAAACATTTCTAAAAACATACCTTTGCAAAATCATTATGAGATGATTCTTGTGCTTTGAGCACAAAGAAAGGGATGTGGATGCTTTCTGACGCCACTTTACTGTGGAATGGCGTTCCACTTCAAACCTCAAAACCTACAAGCCATGTCTGCAGCATCTTTTCTGCACAAATCGTTGTCAACACTTCACGTCTCCTTTGTGATTTCCCCTTAAATCTAACTGGTGAAACACCTGGAACATTCCTCAGAAACTATGCACACACAGAAGACATGAAGTGGGTTTGAAGGTAACATTTGTGGCTGCAGCTGCAGACTGTTTCTCCTGCTGAGATACTGAGTTCCTTGTGTGTTCCTTCCACCACGTCCTTCCTCATGTAACAGTATACCAGTCCCACTAATGAGCTGACTGAAGCAGTGTGATGGGATGGAAGCTGCTTGAAAAAAATCTGTTCTGACGCAGCATAAACTGGAGAAGGGCATTTTGTATTTTGATTCGTATGATATATGGTGTATTATATTTGCTCCTGCATGTTTCTGTGTAATTCATTCATCTTTTGTGACTTTGCAGTGTGTTTTAAACATCATATGTGTGTTTTTCCATGTGGCTAAGCACTAATTTATGCCTGTCTTACTGTTCATGTGTGTGGTCTACCCAAAGCACAACATGTGGCCGTGGTTAAAAGTGGATTATTTCACTTCTTTAAAATCACAGAATATCTTCATTCCCCCTACCCTCCTTCTTCCAGTCACCTCTGTAGAAAACAAATGGACTCTAATGGCATTCTTTGAATTCTTGGTGCGTGGAGCCGCTGTTTCCGTATTTCACGGATCTGAATGGTGTGGCCCAGGCAGTCTGGAATTCCTGGCTGCGAGATCAGAGGCCTTGATTTATCAGGATGTACTCGCTGTAAGGTGTGTGCATGGCCAGCAAAACTTGGAAACACACACCTGATCACACACAAGTGTGAACCAAAGGCTCGGTCACTGACTCAGGAAGTGTCAGAACCGTGGTTGTTGTGCCATCAGTGTGGTCACCATCTGGTTCCCATGTGACAAGATTTATCAGGTGGTGGACAACATAGCAGTTTTGTATTTTATGTCTGGATGTGCACTGTGAGACACCCATGGGAACAGGGTGGGATTAGGTGAAATCTTACATGATCAGTGGGTGTGTTGTAGGCTTATAATAACTATGGTCAATCACAGCAAGGTCTTTTGGTCTCAGTTAAAGCAGCATCCTTTTTAGCCTGTGCAGCTGTTACTCCAAGTCTGACAATCCCTGCTTGTTGCACATAGTGTTGAAATCTGTGTTTTGTACTTTCATAATGGTGCTGTGGTAAATGACCAGGCATCCTGAGGCAAATGAGGAAGGCAGGCACAGAAATGTGGTGGTAGGCCAAAGAATTTGGTGATTTGAAAACACCAAACAAAACAACACTTTCCAACAAATAAGCATGCAATCCGATCCATTAAGCAATTTGGGAGCTGGACAATGAGTCACCTCTGGCAAAACCAAAGTACAAACAGTCGAGGTGCGTCTTTTATAGGCCCTGACTAACTAGGTAAAACTGTGATTTTTACAACAGGGGTATTTATATGTTATCCATAAACTTCCTTTATCCATTTAAAATGTTTTATGTTACGACTATATATTATTTGCAAAATCCGATCACTGTTCAACGGTGAAAACCTTCATCGTAGAGCAGAAATGAACTTTCACAACAGGCAAAAAGCAGCAATATTTGCAATCGTGTTCATTGTTGATGGCGGAAGTGCCCATCCTCATGATTTCCAGGAGTACTCCTATTTGCCGTTGCAGGTTAATATTTGCATTTATGCCAATGTGTGGTAAAATTTTGCGTCGTGTTTGGTGTGAACACTGCAGAGAAACCAGATGACACAGGTGAGTATCCCCTGCACCTTACAAACATAGTAAAACATTTATTTTACCCCTGTGATCAATCATTATTGGTGACTATTTTTACTGCTGGAAAGAAAGTTATTAGCTAAAATATGTATTTCTGTTTTTTAGCTGATAAGGACAGATAAAGTATTTTCTGCCTTTATAATGTTCAAGATATTATATTATTATATGGTCCCTACAGCAAAACACGCCACCTGCATTTTCTCCACACAGGGCTGAACCAGTCTAATACATGGCATGGATAGAAAGAAGTAAAGTATCTGGATTTACATCATGTGCATAAGTCATAAGTGTCTTTCCAAACCGTCTCAGTCTCCTACAAATACAACACATGACTTCATAGTCCAATCATATCGTTCCATTGCAATGAAACAACTGGTCATAAGTTGTCCTGCCTTGTTCCCCGATGACCTTTTGGTGTTTTTCTTCATGTGACTCTGCAACCTTTGAGGATTTACAGTAGGATTTTGTTCAGGCCTGAGTGTCGGTCCACCCAAAAAGTACTGACCACGAGCCAATCAATTTGGTTAGCACACATAATCTAATTGAAGGAGAATTCCCAAATATGTCACAAAATACTGAAAAAATCATGACTTAAGGCCTTTGACTGGCCTTGTAACTCCCTACTATACATGGATTCATAGACATACTGTATATGCAGCGTAATGATGTGTGATTTTAGCTGATTATTTCTCGAGATTAGTTCTGCCAGATGCTGTTAATTTAAGATAAGTGTTTCCAGAAGCATGCTCACTTTGAGATGTGTGTTTAAAAGTTCAATTAAGAATTAGGGAACAGTGCCACATTTTGTGCCAAGATCACCCAGCTAATGATGACCATATGAAGACTAGCTTTATTAACGACTGGTACATTAAAGAGTGTTTGGGACATTAAGCCCTGACAGGGAGAGAAGTCATGAACAAGAATAAGAGACTGTAATTTGCAGATTTAAGCAGAAGCTCTTTCTGTTTTAATGTTACTGAACGATTAGTGCTATTTAGTCTAATTTACACATGAACCAAGTATAGCACTGAGCCCCTCCTGTGCACAAACCATTTAAACCAAACAAACAAACAAAAAAGATGCTATCTTGGGAATTTGCTGAGGCGGCAATGCTGGGTTTCCTTTTTGCAGGAAGATGTTAAATACCATTCATGTGGACCTGGCCAGTTTGTGCTACAAGGCAAATTCAGTCAACACAGTTATGATGCTGGGGGCAAAGCTAATCATCAAGTTTTCCACATTAAAGGCCTTTCCTTCATACAGCCCATGAGGTAAATGTTGAAGAAAGCTCCTGGCTGGATATTTTGGGAAACAACGAGCTCTTAACCTTTGAGGGCTGACGCAGAAGAAAATGATGAGGGTAGCAACTGTGCACTTTGCCCAGCTGTTATTTTGAAAACAGTAACATTAGGGTGAAGTGTCTCGAGCAGAGTCATGAGTGGTGTTCTGCGAAATTTGCCCGTGTGTGCTCTTAATGTCACTGACAGTTTTGACTGCTCGACACAGGACGTCTTCGACAGTTTCTTCATAGTAACTGTTGTTTTTCTGCCCTCAGAGTGAAAGCTGTGTAAGAGTGCTGAGTCGTGACTTTGAGGAGGCTCAAACTTTGT
Organism: Pseudochromis fuscus; assembly: GCA_900323345.1. Classification (NCBI taxonomy): domain Eukaryota; kingdom Metazoa; phylum Chordata; class Actinopteri; family Pseudochromidae; genus Pseudochromis; species Pseudochromis fuscus. The sequence continues at coordinate 28,199 of OOFC01022728.1, forward strand.
AAAAATCACTTGTTCACCCCTTGGTACCCAGGTCCTGAACGCAGCACTTTTACTCAATCGCAACCAGCTGTCCACATGTATGAAAACTCACACCAAGCCACAAAACTTTGTTAAAATAAAGACTGAACCTGCTATAAAAGCCCCAAATGTATAGCTGCCTGCTGTTTCTGCTGAGGACTGCAGCCACTCCTGAAACACCGCAAAGTGCTCCTCTGAGGCCTTTTAGTCTCCCCATAGATAGTGCTTTTTACACATTTTAGTAGCTGTAAAGAAAATTAAAGTGCTGCTTATAATTTTATGTATGTTAAATATATTAAACACATGTTAAAACAGCAGTGTCTAGTGTTAAAATGTCATCAACCTTAGGAAGTCTAGCTTTTCTTTTTGTTAATACAGAATAATTTGCAGTGGTTAAGGACAGAGAACAGCAGACATTTTCATTAACGTGTCTCGTAGCTGGCTTCAGACATAACAATTTCAGTCCTATTAATGATCTCACCGCTGTCGAACTTAGCTTGTATTCCTAGCAACCATCAGGGTTAGCTGCAACAGCGCCATGACAAACCTGTCATGCTGGATACACGAACAGAGGAGTCACCCCAAGGTCGCGTACATTCTCTAAATTCCCCAAAGCTGAGGAAATCAAAATGAGACAGTGGCTATTTTCCACCGAGCACCTTCCCAGAGCTATTCTGACCTGTCCTGTCCACAGCTTGTCCTAGGGTAGGAGACATCACAGCTAACGCACCATTCTGTTTCACTGTTTTACAACATTTTCCTCTGTAAAATGTACAGCTGAGTAAAAATAAGTTAAATTCCTACAGCAGCCCTTAAGGAATATACTTGGTACATAGACTAAAAGATGGACGTACCCAGTGACATTACTTATTGATAAAAGTTGGTATTCGGTTATCTTGTTTTGTGGAACTACAAGTCACCATATTTGGTTAAGAGGGCAGGATTACAGAGCAGGAAGTGGGTGGATCCAAGGCATCCAAGGCATATCAATCAAACCAGCTATGCCCCCAGTTATACCTGTCTTTGAGGCCTAATACTGACTTAATAGTTAAATTATTTTCAGATGGAGCACATTTATATAGCGCTTTTTTTTTTATTTTTTTTTTTTTTTACCTTGGCTAAGGTAAAAGGACTTTACAAGGCTACTCATTCGCACACACACACTCACTCACACACACTCACACACCAATGGCTACTGAGGCAAGGCGCTAGCCACCATTGGGAGCAACTTAGAGTTCAGTGTCTTGCCCAAGGACAGGAGCTGGGGATCGAACCCACAACCTTACGATTCATAGGCGACCCGCTGTACTACCTGAGCCACAGCCGCCCAGATGGACTGGAGCACTGATAAGAAAATGTAACTGAAAGACCTCACGTTGACTGGCAGTTTTATTCATAAAGTCTTTGAATGGATGTGTTTTGGGAGGCAGATTTTTAGCATCTAGTGGCTATCAGTGACACTGCACTTTCTGACACTTCTTCGTTGGCTTCACTTTTCAGATCCCGTGTCTGTGCCCATCTTTTATATACAGTCTTGACAAGGAATAGATATAAATGTTCAGTCAGTATCAATGCATGTGTTTTTACAATCACATTAAACATTTCTATTATTTTCACCTTATGCACAGTAAGTTATGCAACAAAGCTCAATGTGCCTCGACTTTATACTTCAGATGTTCAAAGACCTCCACAGTAGACCAGTCAACATTAAAGATGGAGGCATGTGATGGAACAACTGACACAATTGTGGTCTATAAGCTTTGTATCATAGTGCTGGGAGACGACCATAACAAATACAAAGTAGTTAGATGTACTGACTGAGTTCTCTGATTTCACCCAAAGCACCATCCAAACTTCTTGAAATCCTATTAAAATCTCTTTATTTGGAAATTGAAGTATTCCATGTTCAGTTGGAGTACTTTTATTAGCCACATGTACATGTACATATCTGCAGCAAAGCAACTCTTAGGTTGAGGTCATAGTCGTAGTCAAAGTATTTCTGGACACATTTTTGAATATAACCACTGACAAGCCACACACATGCTTAAGCACAAGTTCAGGAGAAGCTCAGACAGAGCGTCTCACAGAAATCAGACCATCAGACAGTCAGTCATTCTGGCAAAACACACACACCCACACATATGCACACACCCACACACATGTCATTCCACAAGTTAAACTCACTAGCTAACTCAATAATGACCTCCGAAAAGCGTTCTCATTATCCAGGGAGTGAACGGGCATCCCTGCAAAAATGTTCTGTAAAGTCAAATATACAGGTATTTTATGGCCTGCTATTGGATCCACATGCCAGGGGTAATTTAGGAAAGAACACACTTCTACACATGTATTCCTGTGACTTTTTGATTGTTACAATTACATGTGCATGGCTCTTGTTAGGGCTCCTGAGCGTTTATAGTTTCCGGCTGAGTACACAAGTTCAAATATTTTTTCTCCTCATTTACGGGGGAACATTAAAGGCCGCCTCGCCTCTGAGGCCTTGCCACAGATGGTCCGATGATCTCTGCGCCGAGGACCCCACACTGGAATATTTGTACCCTTTGCCTTTTCTTCGCCCCTTCCCTCTTGTGCGCCTTCTCTGTGTTTTGTCATTTCTCCTGCCAACCGGCTCAGCACAGCTCCATGAAAGCTATAAAACTAGTGTTTAAACACATAACACTGGCATTTTTTTGCTCTCCTTCAAAGGAGACTTTTCTGGCATTGGAGACAGTGCAGAGTTTAAGCTCATGTGTTGTTGGACGGTCTCAATTGACAAATACAGAGGGGCGGGATGTCCACATGACAACTCCAAGCTTTGCTGCAAACATCACACATGTGTTGCACAGAAACAAAAGACGATGACAACTTTATCTTCCACTGCTTTTTACCTGAGAAGTTGGTGAGAGTGAGTGTTTCTCAGGGCTCTCATGAGTGCTGCGCCCAGGCGCTGCAGTTCCCAGGAGGTTGCTTGCTCCAATGTCTCTAATGAGAGAACCTTCCAGGCTAGACATTGTGGGCTCTGGCTCCAGCCTCCAGCCCATGCTGTTCTCACCACAGCGAAACAAGCCAAGTTATTCACTGATTCCTTTCTGACATCTCTGGCCAAAATGTCTCCAATCCCACCCTCCTACTGCCACCACTTTTGACTTTCTCTATACCACTTACCCCCATCTTTCGCTTTCTGTTCATTTTTTCTCGAAATCTCTCTCGTTTTCTCTTCTTAAATGTGGTGGGAGTTGTTATTATGACTCAGAGAATGCATACTCTTCTATTAAGAAAGGGTACGAGACACGCAAATCGAAAATGTAAGCACATAAAATCCTACATGGGTAACACTCAGGCCAACCAACTCACACATTCAAAGTCGTAAAGGAGCACTGCTGTGCTTGGCATGTTCAGCGAGTGTCAGTGTTTACACAGCATGTGATAGCTCGGGCTAACAGGAGAGAGGAAATAGCATCGGCGAAAAGGGTGGCCAGTTCTGAAGGAGGAGGTCCATCTGTGCAAACAGCACCTAGTTGGGAATTACTAATTACCCCAGGTCACGAACAAAACCTTTTTATTCTCGAATATGGCAAAATTTGGACTTTATTGAAGTGTTTGGAGCATTTTTCACAACAAACAAGTATCATTTTTCTTTCGTTCTCCTCTCTCCTGCCTCACTTCTCTTAAATTTTGAAGAGAGGGGGTCAATGGCTCTTTTTTTTTTTACCCCTCCCTTTTTCTTTCAAGAATGTCTGCAATGCTTCCCAAGAATCCTGCCTTGTTGACTTTGGTTTGGGATAAAAGGTGCAGCCTCCTCTGTTCTCCAAGCTGATCCGAAAGGTGATTAGGCTGGCCTCAACATGAGCCCGTGCATAGCCTAGCACATTGACCCAGACAGATTACCCCATGTTTCTGTGCACTCCTGTTATTCAGGAGACCCAGGTGAAGACCCAGATGAGAGCGGGGAAATTAAAAGAAGAATGTCGGCAGAGGGAACACATTTGTTATGAAAGGGTTTGTTTGGGGATGGTCTTGTTGTGCTTTGGGTCTCTGCTCTTTGTAATGCATGATTGATTCAGTGATTCTTGTTGTAGAGAAACTGATTGCTGGACTGACCCCATGTCAGCAAAGTTGAAATTTGAACAGTTCCATCCATCCATCCATCCATGCATCCTTTATACCGCTTATCCATTCGGTTTTGGAGGATCGGGGCCTCTCCCAGCTGCCAATGGGCAAGAGCCATGGTACACATTGGAGGTGCCAACACTCGCAAACAAGCAACTATGCACACTCACACTTAGAGCCACTTCAAAATAATAAATTACCAAGCATGGACACTGTCTGGTGTTGATATTTGTGTTTATCTAATTAGTTCTGAATGAAAGGTAAGCTGAAAGGAGGGTTTATGTGCTAATTGTAATAGATGTGCTGCTGATTTGTTCAGTGGTTTCAATTCAGAAGATCAGTGGGTTTATAGCAGTGACACTGAGGGTATTTTTATTTTTTATTTTTTGATTTGTTTGTTCATATTTTTCTGAGCAAATTCATTTTGTTTGTTTGTTACAGAATTACCAAACCTTTTTTTCTTGTCTTATTTGAGGTGCCACTATGGCTGAATGGTATTCAAGGTATTCACCCTTAATGCTTGTGCCGTCTTCATTTAATTAACAGTATTGAGTTGTAGGCGTACACTGTATATAGAAATGGACAAAGAAACTGGCTCTCAAAAATTAGGCCACAGTGGAAGTGAAAAAATGCAACACTCCCTGTGGACACCAAAAACCTGTGGTTCCAACTGACTTCATTTCACAAATGGTCATTTTCAATCATAAAATACTCAATCAAAATATTTAACCGCAAGTTATTTGGGTGTCATTCTTGTCGGTGATCTGGTGGTCTGTCTGATGAAAAAAAAAAAGAAATCCCAATTATGTAAATATTAAGTTTCAAAATGAGGAATATTTAGGGCCATGATTGGTTTAATTGAAAAGTCTGGTCTCCAATGGCCTGAACTCGAGTCTCATCTGCATTAGGTAGCCTCCTTGAGTCAGACCTGCCTCCTGACTCCTCCCTTCATATCCAAATATGGTCATTTCTGGCTCCAATTAACCAACATGGCAACATTCAAATACCAAATCTCCTGACTTCAAAGCACAAGTTCACAAACCAACGGGTGACGTCATGTTAGCGTTATCTCTTCTATATACAGCCTGTGGTGTATTTATATTCTGAACTTCTCTTAGCAAATTCATTTTGTGTTTATTTGATCAAAGTAAAGAAAAAATATGGAATGATCAAGAATTAAAAAAAAAAAAACCCTTTCTGTGTACACTATTGTTTGAGGTGGTAAGGTACACTTTTGAAATTTAGGGAGAGCCCGACTACCTGTTTACTCGAGCCTCCGGTCTCGGCTAAGAGGACAGACACAGATATCAATTTTCTTGTCCTGCTCTTGGCAAGAAGGTAAATAAGCACTTTTCTCAATTTTTTTTTTTAACCACACATTGTTCATGCTAATCTTTGAAAAGTGTGCACTCATACACGGGTGAACCAGCATAAATTCTTGGCTTTTTATTTCCCTCTCCAGTACAACAGTTGATCTTGGAGATGCATTTTTTTGCTCCCTTGCTACTTTAATATTCTTTTCCTCTCTACACTGTAATTACCCTCTCCCTTTTCCCAGCCCTGCTCCCCAAAAAACTACCATCAGGAAGCTGTAAGTAAAACTGCTGTTTTGAAATAAAGACTATTTCCACATTCACCATACTCTGATGCATGGGTGAGAGAAAATTGTGATTGGCTCGCAAGGGCCAACAATAATATTGTGTTTAATCTAGATATCATTACATGCAAAATGAGCAGGAGAAATTCAAGGGCACCATTGTTTCCCATCGGTTAGTTTTTCAAGGGTCCAAAGATGGGGTGTTTCCTTAAGAAACCTAAACCAAGAGAGATGTGGAGGTGCCACAGTATTTGGACAAAATGAAGACAGAAGGACACAGATGAGACAAAAAAGGTTACTGCCTCCAGGTGTTTTTATACATTTTAATAAAATATCTTGTAAACAGTCTTGTAGTGGTATCTTGCTGTGGAGAAGGGCTTTCTGCCGTCCATAATGATACAGAATGTGTGTTTTTACCCATTAGTTAATAAAATCATCCAGAGGCAGCACTCATTTTAGTCTGTCAGCTATTTTAAGATTTAAATTGCCAAAGGTCAGGAGTGGGAACGTCAAGTGGAAAACCCACTGCTTCTACTTGGCGCTTGGGACAGAGGCAATCCTCTGCCGCCCCGTTTCTCATTGCCTTTATCCGAGGGGATGAGTTAGGGCCAAGTGCAGCAGTGGAGAAACAGGAGGAGGAAACAGAGGCAGGGACATCTGTAGGTTCCCCAGACCGAGCCAGGAGGACTGACGAAGACTTGTTGGAGCTTATTAGAGAGGACGCACAGTTCCAGGAAGACGGAGGGGAAAGTAAAACGATCAGGGCAAGGACCAACAGCTCATTTATCCTTTTGGAAAAAAAAATATTGTCATTTTTTAATAGTTACACAAATTTGACTTTTGGTCATAATAGGAGGGGATTGATTTGTTATGCAAATGAAATATTTTTGTTTTTACAGACACAGTTGTAACTTCTGTAACACCTTGTTCAGGGGAGAGGTAACACATCAAAAGACAAGTTGTTATTTCATTTTGGAAAAAAAAAGTTTTGTGTTTTATGTCATTGTGTGAAGTATTAGAAAGTGTCTAACTCTGTAGACTTACAGGGTTAGCATAACAAAGGACACACTTGCAGACAGCAACACATAATAGCGACTACACTTTGACGTTACAGTGCACATATTTTGCCTTTTGGCTGTAGTATATGATGTTGAGGAAAATGAATCCCAACATTATTAGACAACAGACAAACAACATAATCTTAAAATAACTTAAACACATTAAAATGTAATTCGCTTACCTGGCTAATTCTTATTTATAAGTCGATAGAAGAAAACATAAATTAATGCTTTAAAACAGGGGTTGGCAATCCTGGTCCTTGAGGGCCCCTATCCTGCATGATTAGATGTGTCCCTCTTCCAACACACCTGATTCAAATGACCAGGATCGTTATCAGGCTTCTGCAGAGCTTGATGATGAGCAGGTCATTTGAATCAGGTGTGTTGGAAAAGGGACACATCTAAAACATACAGGATAGCGACCCTCGAGGACCAGGATTGCCGAGACCCTGCAGGTTTTCTTTCCAACCATCTCTCCACCAGCTGATCTCACTGACGAGCTCCTTCCCTCAAACTGAAGGAGGTGTTCATGATTAAAATCACCTGCTGTAGTGACTGGCTGGAAAGAAAACCTGCAGTATCTCGGCCCTCCATGGCACGAGTTTGACACCCCTGCCTTCAAGGGACAATAAAGTTTTTCCTGTTCTATAAACTGTAGCACAATAGGACTAATATTTACTCATCCACCATAATCAGTGACTTGCCGACTGTTTTGCATATTATAATAATTCTTTTTCACCAGTTTAGACTGAGGACATCTAGTGGATTGATAAAAATAATTTGGTTAAACATTGGAATTTACAGGACTTTACAGAATCTGTATAGACTGTCTACAGAATGGACGAAGCTACTGTGACATCACCTGTTGATTTGTGCACTCACATTTTGAGGCCGTGTTGGTGTTTTTTTGGAGCCAGAAGTGACCATATTTGGAGATGAAGGGAGGTGTGAGGAGGCGGGTCTGACCCTTGAAACCAAGGTCACCGCCATATGTGGACGAGACTTAAGTTCAGGACTAGTCCTATTGGAGACTAGACCTGTCAATCAATCTCACCACTTCTCCACTCCTTGAACCATAACAATTCAGATTTTTTTTCCAGATTTACCACCAGACAACTCGTAAGAAGAACTGACTTTAGCTACTTTAGCTAACATCAGAATGACTTGTGGGGAAAATGTATTGTCTGAGTTTTTCATGATTAAAAATGACGATTTTTGAGTTGAAGTGAACTGGAACCAGCATCTAATGGCGGTTGCAGTTTTTTGCACTTTTGCCACCCGGTTGTTTTGTCCATTTCTAAGTAATAAGATCTTTGCTGTGAACTCAATGGCACATCTCATTTGCATAAAATTATCATGCTTCACATGAAAGCAGATGATTGACTACTTTCATACCCAGTTCAAACACCCCCTACTCACTTTTCATGACTTAGTTATTGCAGACTCAATTTAGTAGTTGAAGCCATCTTTAAAATACTGCAGGTTCTATCATTTATATTTTGTGAACTCCTGGGACTCTGATGAGTTTTCACTGAGGCTGATACAGGGGCACTGACCAAAGTCGAGAATGATCACATGTGCAGTTGTTTTAGGAGCAGATGTGTTTTTATTTTATGAAGTACTCATGGGGTACTCTTTTCATTACATTTACAGTACAGAAATAGATTTATCTAACATATGTAATGCATTGCAGGCTGCCAGCCAGCTTTGATTCATCAAACTTTACTTCACATCGAACATGGCATTACATCCATTTTGTTGAGAGAAATTTGTATGTGTGCAACTTTAAAACAAAACAACTGCCTTTGAACCTTCTTACCTCCTCACTACATTAGTTCAGATCACAAAAGACTTCTTCTGTCAATTGGAGGAAAAGGATCAGATAAGCAAGAACGTTTTGCCAACCACAAGAATCTGATCCGCTCGATATCCACAATTGATTTACACCCTTATATTACACAGGAAAGGAAAAGATAGGATCAGCTAATGCTCCGGGTCTCCCCATCCCCTCCTTAATAACTCCTCGGAGAGGATGAGAGGAAGATGAAGGAGGAAGAGGGAGCTCAGAGAGGGTGAGAGTGCCACGGGATGTGATTAGGCTGGACCTCCCGTTTATGATTTCTGTATTACAGGCGCTCGATGCCAGACATTCCCTCCATGGAAGGAATGTCTTTCTAACCAGTTCCATGTGAATGGTTTAGGAGGGAACCACAGCCCACTGGTTGGGTTGAAGGCTCAGCCTTTAAAACACACACCACGGGCAAAGTATGTAGAGGATGGAGGGCAAGAGGTTGGAGTGGAGGGAGAACACGAGCAAAGAGAGAGAAAGATGATGAAGCAAAGGTCAGAAATGAATGGAAGAATTTCACATGTTGTATATCACACGCACACAGACACTGCTCTACATTTACAGGGTTCACTCGACTTGTACCTACGGATCTTTTTCCCCCAAACTATTATCCACTCCAGCTGCTGTGGATGGAGATTAAACACAGAATTAAACAATATTAAGTGGCAGCGGTGTTTTAAATAAAGTTAGTGATGTGGCTTTAGGTTTCATAGAAAACACAGGCTAATATCTTTTCCAGGATAGCGTGGCTTGAGCTTTATAAGGCAATAAGAGGGGGAGAGAGAGAGATTAGCCCCAAGCAAGAAAAGAAATCATATTTATATAAAATGTGTTGGGTTTTTTGTTGATGAGATCATCAGCTATATTGTGTTAAAAATATTGGATAAGACATGATTTACTGGAACATCTATATAAATCAGATTCAAAGGTCATTAAGTACACATGGAAAGATTTTGTTTGATTTTTTTTTTTTATTACGGCCTTCAATCACACTTAAGTCTAGTGCAAATACTTAAACATGCTCAGACATTAGACAACATCATAAAAGTCCAGTGTGCTGTCTGTTCAAATTTTAGACTTCATAAATTACACCAACTGTGTTAGTGACAATTTTACGCAATTTAACTGTAATTGCACCACTAACAAATCTGCTCAAATATGTGTTTCGAAAGCGCTCGAACTCGGGTTAGTTTCCCTTCCCATGAGAAACTGGCCTGGAGGGAGAGGACAAGCCCGGCTCCATCCCTCCGCAAGTTATTTGCATTTCACAGTTGAAGAGTAGCATGATGTTGGATGCAAAGTGTGAACGTTTGTTTTCTCTGGAATTTCTTCTGGACTGAATTGCTCCGGATTTTAACTACATTAACAACATGATAACAGTGGTTTTTGTTGGGAGCAGTTACAGTCTCCGCACATGCTGTGTGGCTTAAGGCAGCAGTTAGCCACAGAAAAAAATACCCTTGTAAAGCACATTTATTGGGCAACTTAAATAAACAATTAGGTGCCATAAAAACAAATCACACACAACCTCAGACGCAACTTTACAGGTGGTGTTAATACTGTATCCAGAGTCTCATGTTTCTGTTCGGCGAGTCCATGCATTTAAACAGCCCTCCCTTCTTTGTGTGTTTCTTGTGCACACAGCTGACAAAAGTCACAACCTTGTCCTATACGAGCTGCTGACCGTAGCTCCAACAATAATGTTTATTCGTCTGTCCCAGGAAAGAAAAGACACGCCTGCCTGTAGCAGCTAGTCAAAGCAGGAAATCTACGAGAGAAAATCTAGATGTCCTGCACATGTCCAAGCCGCCATCTCTCGCACATAAATGCTCTTGTGTGCATTTGTTCTGTATGTGTGCATACAGAAACACAGAAGTTAGTGTAGTGATAGGCTGTTGCTCCAAACCTTTAGGAGGCATCTGTAACTGCAGTAATGCTTTGATAAGTAGCTAAAAGTGACTGACTTATTATCTTCACTAAGAAGGTTTCACCTGTGCTGGTTTAGGGTATTACCCACACAGCAAATGATACAAGGGATTAGATTTCGGACCCAGTCAGGGGACGGGATCCTGTCTGGAAAAAAAAATCAACAATTTCTTTTTTACGAGATAGTGATACTATTTCACCACAAGGGGGCAACAGTGTTCAGTCTATATCATCAGTACAGCTGGATTATGCACTGTCTGAGTGCTTCTGAGTAACTCGTCTGTGCTAATAATAGACTGTCTATAGAAATGGACAAAGTTTAAAACATGAGGCCAATGCAGAAGTGCAAAAAAGTGTAATACCACCACTGACCACTAGATGCTGGCTCCAATTCTATCATTAAAAAAATGATTAAAAATAAAATTGAAACATCAGCATTTTCAATCATGACATACTCAGTCAATATGTTTTTTTCCACGAGTCATTTTGATGTCCGTGTCAATTTGAAGTCAGATCTTTTTCTCGGTGATCTGGTGGTCCATCTGAAAACAAGAAAACATGATTAAGTAGATTTTAGGCTTCAAAAAGAGGAAGATTTAGAGGCGTGGTCAGTTTGATTGACAGGCCTCCAATGAGATTTGACCTGAACTTGAATCTCAAACATATTTGGCAGTGACCTCAGGTTGAAGGGTCAGACCCTCTTCACTCACATTTCCAAACATGGCCACTTCTGGATCTAACATCATGTTAGCTTTATTTTTACAGTCGATGGTTCCAATAGTTTTTTGTTTCAAAGAATAATTTTTTGGCTATAATAACTATTTACCATCACGCAAGACAGGTGGTATGTGCCTCAATCACACTGGGTCACTCTGTCCAGAAAAGTAGCTCTTCAACTAGCATGAAGAGATTAAAACTTTAAGATAAACACAGTAAAATACTTGGTTAGATTGTGGTCACAGATATTGGACAAACACCAGCCAGCCCCTAAAACCCCTTTTTTCATGTTTCACTATAAAAGGGGGCACAGTTTGTTTATTTTTTTTTAACCTTCACCAGATAAAAAAAACCCATTGAGATCAGGATCTTATTTTCAAGGTGACCTGGCCAAGAGGTCAGCAGCATACATCACAATAAATAATACATATTTAGTACTTTTTGTTGTTGACTTTCCAGTTGCTCTTATGCACCGAGCGTCTTTTCCTTTTTTTCATCCTCTTATATGTGTACTTTTTACTTCTGTTAGCGGTGTATGTTTGCTGCTGGTGCCCCAATTTCCCTGAGGGATCTCCCAAGGGATTAATAAAGTATCCATCTATCTATCTTGTAACTTGTGAGGTGCAGATTCGTCTAATCCCTCAGGATACTGGGCTGCATCAAACGCAGCCACATCTCCAGTTACTACTTTTTCTGTTTTCTTCTTTTCTCATTGAACTGCTTCTGTGGCACATCTGTGTATGACTCTGTATCCATCCATGCATGCATGCCGCGGTCTTTATCTAGTAGCGACCTCATCCAAAAAACTGATTTGGGTCTTGGTTGCTCACTTGCCACCTTCATGGGTGGTCCTCACTGCAGTTTTTCCTGCTGTGGTGTTTGTACAGTTCAGAGGTCTTTGTTTTTCTGGCATGTCTCTCCATGCTAACCAAAGCCGGAGGCCTGCTGCCTGTTTTCTTTCGCATATCTACACATCTGCAGGCTTTCTCGGAGAAACCGGGCAAAAAGCAGGAAAACAGAAGGAGGGTGGGGAAACAGAAAAGGCACAAAAAACCCAAACGCTCTGCTTTCCAAACCAACTTGCCACTTTCTCCTCAAGGTGTATGTGAGAGTTAGTGTTAGCCCCGCTCCCCTGACATAAACTGTGGTTTGTTGGCAAAGGCCTGGCACACATGTTGACAGCCTCATTATTTATACTCCATTTTGACAGCTTGTTTTGTGTAATATACACACACATATTTCCATCCTCGCTCCGCCCTGTCTTCTCAGTTTCACAGGAATAAGTCAACGTAATGAATTTTGCATGAAAAAACAGTGTTTCCCCAAAGGGTGCATTATCGATCAAACAGTCACTCAGTCACCAGCGCTTTATGGCTAATTCCCCTCACTCTGAACAAGGTCATATTGTTCACGATTTATACTCCCAGAATGATCAAAGTGGAAAAATGATCCCTTCCGACAGTTAATATTTCTAAACGTCTTGCTGAGGACCAATTTTGTGTTATTCAAACCTATTTTTTTCCCCACATGCATTTATCGAGACATATTACCCACTCTGAATTTGAAATTCATGATGTGATCTCCACAGATTGTGTGTGAACAGAGCTCTGAGACTTTGCGGTGCAATTTCTCCGTTTCCTTGTGTATGGAGGACGTTGGGTGGTGGGACACGTGGAAACAGCTGTTTAGGGAGGAGGTTCCTGTGAGCACCAAGGTCAGGGCACATTCACAAAGCTAGACAGGAAACCAGGTGAGACAGGGCACCAGCGTACAGTACATGAGTGCGACCATGTGTGCATTTAGCAGGATGTGCATGTGTGTATGTGCATGAAGACTTTACAGATAGCACTACCAGCAGCTTCACAGAGGAAAGCTTATTTGGCTTTGAAGGGGTTGTAACACAAAACAAACAATGCTCGAAGCTTCTCCAGGGTCAGCAAGTGGTCAAGTGAGTAAATGAGTTTGTTATAATAGGACTAAACTTACAACAGCAGGTTTGAGAGGGGCTGTGCTGACCTTCTTAGGCATTCGCAGCACGGCACACAGGATCTACTTAATGTGAGCACAGAGGGTAAAGGTCAGGGAAAGGATTGCTGCCACTCGAGGGGTCACAACCCAGCCTGCTGTAATGCTCGACAGAGCAAGACCTACAAATACAATATTGCTGGGAAGCGTGTTGTCTCGTGGAGGTGCAGCTTGTGAGAGGCAAAAGGTTTTAATTAAAATTTTATTGAGACAAATCTGAGTCGTTCACAGTGTCTATGGATATTTTACATTTACAGTACAGATAATGAAACTTATTCATCTGATCATATTCTGTGATGTCACCTCACATTTCAGTTGATCTCATTTCGGTCCACAACTCAGAGCTGCAACCAAATCTGCTGCCAAAACATACTGTAAAATAACAGAAAATAACTAACTTATAAAAATATATACAGTCCATAATTACAGTATAGTTTGTGCACCTTAAAATACTGAGTTGTTTTAACCCAGAACTGGGTAAAAAAAATATGAGAAGTTTTATATACTTAATTTAACTCATTAAGATGAGTAAAAACAATAAAATCTTGCATGAAAACAACAAAATATTGGCTAAGACAAATAAAATGTTGGTTGGAAACAAAAGATTTTGGGTAAAACCAATATAATTTTAAGTGAAAATCGTAAAATATTTAGTAAAAATAAATAAAATATTGTGTGAAAACAACAAAATATGGGGTAAAAACAGCCCATGATGTGTGGTTACATTAACCCAATGTGTAGTTACTCTAATATTTACCCAACAATTTACCCAATTTTTTCTTCAATGTTTCTTAAAGGATGTTTTCACATGTGAAACTGATGAAAAAAACATTAATTTAATGCTTATGTTGTGAGTATTGCAGGTAAATTTAACAGTCAACAAAATGTAAAATTATTAAATGATTAATTCACATTAGACTTGTGAATTAGTCTTGTTTTTTGCGATTTTGTAAATATTTTTGTGTATTTTTCACAGTGTAGTTTTGTCTCATTTATTTAGCACATTTTACTTTTCATGAGCCACTTGATACAAATGCTGCCAGTCCCAAATAAAAAAAAAACTATTTAGGGAATATGTTTAAACTGTTTCATTACATCACCTTATGTTTCCTATTTTTTAAAAGATGATAATCACTGACCAACAACAACCAAACAAACAGTGACTCCAGCAGATTGTTTCCAGGAGACTCACCACTATCCAAGTTTTCTTGAATTGCAGAAATTGCAAAAATGCATGATGCACTTTTACAGTTGCACAATATGCAAGTTTATATTAGCTCTGTCTCTTTCTCTAACAAACCAAATAAACTGTATAAATGAAAACATAATATTATTTAAAGAGTATCTGGGATGTATTCTGGTCTGAGTGGTTTTTCATTAAACTGCACCGTATGCTGTGAGACAGTAAGAAGAGACAGACCGTCTTAACATGCTCCACTCCAAACTTCCTGAACTCTAAACTACTGTAACATCTTCTCACTGAGCTTATCCTGCTTTTGTTTTTTAAAGCAGCAAAATCTGCCACGGTTGCAAATCATGTTTGTCTAGCTTGTTATCTTAAGATCAGGGCTTAATTGCCACCCCATTTTCATATCAGACTGCTTTCTGGCAAACAAGACGTAATTATCTAATTATCTAGTGATAACAAATATGCATTTTGTGCAGCCAGTTACCCTGAGAAAACAGTTTATCTTGTTATCTTAACATATTAAACCCCTTTTCTCATGATTATGGTCTAAATGTCGAATTATCTCAAAATAAACCTTTTATTTCTCTATTAATGTGACAGTAGAGCTGACCCGTCAGACCCTGTCAGACAGAGACAGACCACCACTGATCACTTACCCAGTCTTACTTTGTTAGATAGAAAATAACCAGTTTGACCTTGCTGGGAGTGTATTCAGTTGTGTAAAGATGAGAACAAACTAAAGCCACAATGTAATAACTCATAAGAAAACAATCTGTCAGCGTTACTGATTAAAATCTTGTGTGCTAATTATTAGGCTTAGAAAATGTTGCTGGCATCACAACAGTGAAACCTTTAATGAGATAATGATGTGAAGCAGATTGACAGGGGAAGGATTCAGATAATTAACATGCAAGCTAAAGAGCCTGAAAACACTCTGATCTTTAATGTATTTTCACCTTAAATAAAAACCTGTTTGCTCAGAGGGTTTGTATTTTCCCCTCTTTTGAATAACCCTTGAGGTTTAAGACACCCATGAATGAACTTTGCTCATCCTTGGACCACAGTGCCAGCCCCTCATATCTATCCGGGGTGGAGTTTTTTGGATGTGCTGCTGAGATCTCTAAACTCCAGCAGTTGGCTTTATTTATTCTAACCTGATTGTTTGGGTTTGGGGGATTCTGTTGCTGCTGCCGTGAAGGAAATTGCTCTGCTGGTTCTGAAACGGAAAATGGTTTTTAAAAACTATAACAAAACAAACCTAAACGTTTCTCCATCTCTCTCCGTCTCTCTCCGTCTTTGTTTTGCGAAAAGAAAAATCGGCCTTCTCATTGCACTGTCGGTCGGTGCCGAGCTAGCCGGGACGGGTCTGTCATCAGGGGGAAAAGAAAATAGAATTTGAATCAATGAATGGCTGGTGGAGTGATGAGCTTATCAGTCCAGTGCAGATCCTCTGGGTTTGTTATTTTTACTGTTTGTGTCATAGGCTGTTTATAGAAAAGGACGAAACAACTGGGTCTCAAAAATGAGGCCAATGTGGAAGTGCAAAAAAGTGCAATACTCCTGATGGCCACTAGATGCTGGACTCAAAAAAACTCTGACCCCAATTGACTTTAATTCAGAAATGGTCTTAATCAGTCATGAAATACTCAGTTAATACATTTTTTTTCCAGAGGTAATTCTGATGTCATTAAGTAAAGCCAACTCTTCTTATCAGAGATGTGGTGGTCCATCTAAACCAGGGGTCTGCAATCCTGGTCCTCAAGAGCCACTATCCTGCATGTTTCTGATGTGTCCCTCTTCCAACACACCTGATTCAAATGACCAGGATCATCATCAAGCTCTGCAGAAGCCTGATAACGATCCTGATCATTTGAATCAGGTGTGTTGGAAGAGAGACACATCTAAAACATGCAGGATAGTGACCCTCGAGGACCAGGGTTGCAGACCCCTGAGCTAAACTAAAGGAAAAAAAAAATCACTATTAAGTACATTTTAGGCTTCAAAAAGAGGAATATTTAGAGGCGTGGTTAGTTTGATCAACAGGTCTGGTCTCCAATGAGAGCAGCATTGAAGTCGAGTTTCATACACATTGGACAGTGTCCTCAGGTTCAAGGGTCAGACCCGCCTCCATCCTTCTTCCATCATATCCAAATATGGTCATTACTGACTCCAAACAACCAACATGGTGATGTCCAAATGCTGATCTCTTGGCTTCTAATGAGTTCACAAACCAACAGATAGTGTCATGTTAGCGTTGTTCATTCTATATACAGTCGATAGGGCCGCTATCCCGCATGTTTTAGATGTGTCCCTCTTCCAACACACCTGATTCAAATGACCAGGATCATTATCAGGCTTCTGCAGAGCTTGATGATGATGAGCAGGTCATTTGAATCAGGTGTGTTGGAAGAGGGACACATCTAAAACATGCAGGATAGTGGCCCTCGAGGACCAGGATTGTGGACCCCTGGGTTAGGGGATGGGGATGTTGCAGTTGCACAGTGTGTTTGCCTTTTGAAGCACTTTTGAGATTGCACAAAAAAAAGAACAATGATGAAGTTAGTACCTTGGACTCACAATATCCTCATACTGTGGTAGTGCTGCTTAGAATGCAAACAACTGGTACTTTTGGATTTCCATTCCTGTGTGATCTGCTCATGCCCGTGACCTTGACTTGTGGTACAGTAGATGCGTATTCTTGCACACACTCACACACACACACACACACAGTGAAAGTTTTTTCTGTTTGAGATATAGCAGCGCTGTTGCACTCTGGAAACAATTACCAGGCAATAATCTTCACATTCTTTCATCTCACCACCAGCTCAGGTGATTAGGATATCCACTGGTACGCAAGGCTGACCTCAAACACGCGCACACACACACACACACACACACACACACACACACACACATTGACCCACACACACACACTTTTGCATATTTACTGTTCCTACCGCTCAGTACAGTACAGTAAGTGAGCTCACTCTTCTTTGATTACTGACCAAGTCTCTTTCCCTTCTCATACACAC
>OOFC01022729.1:0-42107 GCA_900323345.1 Pseudochromis fuscus
CATGTTGACATCTTTTTAAAAACAACAGAGGGCAGTGAATCACTCGTGTTTTATCATTTCAAATAAATACTGAATGAGTTGGAGCTGGTGGGTATGATGGGCTTTTGGAGGTGTGGGGCATTGTGGGGGTTGGTTTGAGACGTGTGCTATACGGGTAACGAAGGGGAAACCTGCTCCTTTTTTATGAATGGAAGGCCCTGTACGACACAGCAGACTGTATTACTGAACATGCACCGCATCGGGCCCCTATAGAGGGGAAGGGAGGGGAGCGTGTGTTTGTGGGGGGTGCACCCCATGTGTTTTTCATTTAGGTGGAGTGTTTGAGCGTCTCCCTAGGAAAGGATGGGGGTTGGAGTCGTGGAAGCAGCAAATCCAGAGTTTCAGGTAGTGAGAGAAAAAAGGGAGGGACAGAGGCGAAGGAGGGAGGGCAGTCGAGACGGTACAAGAGATGCAGTGTCTTCTCTGGAAAGAGAGCGAGGGATGAGGGGAGGGAGGGGGCCACTGTTTGACTTGAGGAGTAGAGGTTTAATTTAGCTCCTGGTCAGCTAAGACAGAAAAGGAGAAGACGTAAGAGAGAGAAAGAAGTTCACTTTCAAGCTGTGAGTACCCTCTTTGTTTTTTATCTCAGTGAGAAAGTTTGGCTTCCTTGTGCTGATTCTTATGGTGAGGAGCCAGTTGTTAAGTAAACACTACGTGAGTCATGTGGCATAATTAGATGGGGGTTGAGCTACTGTAAGCACAGAGTGTGAGTCCACTGTGACTAAGATCATGTAGCAAGTAGGCTACTGAAATGAGGTTATAATGTCTGGAATTCAAGTTTTTTAAGGCAGGAGTCACAATCCAGGTTTTTCATTTGGAGTTGAAATAGTTTTAATAGCAGTTGAACCGCTAACAGTGAATATTATGTATTTGTGATGATTGTGATGTTAAGATATGTCGCTTTCCTTTGAGTCATCTTAAATTCTCTACTTGCATCTAATGATCACTTAATTAGTACGTGCGGACACTGAGTCAGCAAGGTGCAATCACACTGAGTGGAGTTATAAAATACAACATTATTATTAATTTTATTATTATATAAGATGCTAGTATTTTTAAAATGTCAGATAATACAACATTGCCATTTTATCAAGTCATTTTAGTTTGGGATTGTTTTCATATGTGTGAATAAAAATCGATCAAGTTGGAAAAAAGGTTATTTTACCCTTTATCAAAACAGATTAAAGACTATTATTTAAAATTAAATTTCACTTTTTGTTATGCAGAGATGCACCTCATTCCTTCTAGACTTTGTATTCAAAATTGTCTTCACAAAATTGAACTGAAAAACATTATATTAGGTAAAATTAGCTGCTAATTACACATGATCATCAGGAATAGTCCATAGATATGATCCATATTTGCCTTTATAATGAAACTGTAAAAAATTCCTGTCTATAGTCTACTACTTGTAAAGCCTCATCAGCAAATATATCAATATGAAGATTAAAGTTTTTATGTCCCTCTCTTTTCTTGTGCTTTTTTTAAAAAGGCTGATCACCCCACTGCTGCTCAGTGGCAGTTAGATAAATGGCTAAAGAAGTCCCGGAAAAAATCTGCCAGCGGTGAACACGACCCCTCCCAGAGCATTCCTGGACGCCCGGTCTCTCCCCACGCCCAGCGAGCTCCATCGCCAGCCAGGTCGTGGGACAGCAATCAGGAATACAGCCCCAGCCAAAGTCCTATTCCCAGCCCACAGTTCAATTACAGCCCCAACAACAGCCCCCTACCCAGCCCAGGTTACAGCTACTGCCCTAGTCCCAGCCCATTCACCAGCACTTGTCCAAGTCCTAGCCCTAGTTTAAGGCACAGCCAAACCCCAAGTCCGGTTCAGAGTGTTGGTCCCAGTCCATGTGGGACCCCAGTAGCCAGCCGTAGCCCGAGCCCTCTACCTCGAGGTCCTCCAAGAAGCCCAAGTCCCAGTCTACCTGCTTCTTCTAGGGTGTGTCACTACTCTGAGGTTCAGAGTCAGAACCAAACACAACATAGCCAAACAACTAATCTCCACCGGACAAAAATTAGGCCATGGATCGCCCCGTTGCCTAATACAAGGAGCAAGCCAGTGAGTAATACTCAGCCATCTCCTCCGCACAGGCCCAACACGCGACCCACCCAGGATCAAGACCAAAGCCAAAACAAGTCAAAGCATCCTGCAGGTTTTAGCTCTAATCAGAATCAAAGCCACAAATCTAGACCCAAACCGGTTATTTATCCCAGCTCCAAACAGTTTTCGGAGGCTCCCAGAGCTAAAAACACAGAGCAAATCCAGGGCAGCAGATCCAAGCACAAGCCCCGGCCTCCATTTCAGCCTAGCTCGCAACACAGCCCCACAAGAGCAAAGCACTTAGCTCCCGCTAGTCGTGAAAGCGACACTGCTCACACTTCTCATCCCCAATCTGCCTCTAAAGCTGCTAGTAGTTCTGGTACTGGGTTGAACGCGAGGTCCAGCCCTAGCCTAAAACATAGGTCCAAGTCCTGGGAGGCCACAGCTCCAACCCCCGTGGTTGTTAATCACACAAAAACATCACAGAGGAAACCCCAAAGTAAGGAACAAGAAGTGGACCATAGAAGAGATCGTCTGATACAAGCAGAGGGGAGGAAACAGGAGAGAAAGGAGGACAGACACAAGGACAAACAACAAGGGAAACAGGAGAGAAAGGAAGACAGGAGGCTGGCGGAGGAGCAGCTACTGAGACGTCCCTGGATCCAAAGTTTGGCTGAAGAAGAGGAGGAGGAAGAGGAGGAGGAGGAGGGAGCGACAGAACGGCAGAGGAGGAGAGAAGAGTCGTTAAGAGGGGAGAACAGGAGGAAGAGGGAACAGCAGCAGCAGCAGCAGCAGCAGCACAGACACGAATGGCAAACAGCTCCGGCCAAACAGAGAGTATCTACCAACCCAGAGAGACACCGCCTTCAGGACGACTCATCCCATCAGGGGAGGACAAAAAAGGGAGGAAGAAGTGAGGAGGAGGAGAGAGAGTTACAGCCAGACCCTTCACCTCCTCTGTCTTCACGTTCCCCAACACCTCCCGCACGGTCCTCCTCATCCTCTACCTCTTCTTCTTCAAATTCAGACTCAGAATCTGAATACCAGGCTCCGATCGCTAAAGTCCCAGCAGACTCCACCTCTCACAAGAGACCCATCAGGAAGGGGCAGCACGGTCCGGGTAGACCCGAAGCCAACAGGACGAAGGCGGTGCCGCCCAGGGAGTCTGTCTCAGGTAATCCTGGTGAGGGGCAGCAAAGCCAGGCCAAGCAAAAACTCTACACCCTGGTCCCGTTTGGGAGAAGCGAAAAGGCTGCGCCCTCCTCCCAGCGAGGACTCAGAAACCTGGTGGTGCACATAGACCTCTGTCTACTCAAGAGGGTCCCGGACAGCACTACTAATTCACCTGTGAAAAAATCCTCCTCTTCCTCTTCCTCGTCAGCGTCCAAGGACAAGCAAAAAGAGGCTATGAAACACCTGTATGTCCCCGAGACAAAAGACAGCAAAAGGAAACGGAAGGTAGACAACATGTGTATAGTTACTGCATCTAGAAGTTTTTATGCATAAGTGTGAGGCATGAATTATTGGTATCGGCTTGTTCTTCATGCATTTGTGTGTTTGTAAGCAGCTGGAGAATGGGGTGTCACACAGAGAGAGCAAGAGGAGTCTTTCTTTTACGAACGAACTCCCGGGCAACACGGAGTCTTCATCTCTCACGATTGAAAACTTTGTAACTGAGACGGCGCACAACGGGTAAGAAACGCAACACACATCATTTTGTCCCAAAACTGGACAAACATTTACACAAACTCATAATTCAACCCCATATTTTTTTGTGGCGTGTCTCCTTGCAGGTACTTGGAGGAGTACTTGGACAGTAAGAGGCCGTTGTCTCCCCTGTCTCCCTTGTCCCCCCTCCCCCAGAGCCCCGAGACAACCAAACCTACCTCCAAAACGAAGACTGTAGAGCAGCATCACATCAACACCCCGAAGAACAAAGACAAGAGCAGAGAGTCGACTATCAAGGTAACGCAAAACTGACGCTTTTTCAGATCATCCACTGCTTGGGACATTTTTTTTCTTTTTTTAAATTTTGTCTCATTTTGTGCACTCAGCCCAAGACGGAGGTGGAGTGTGTGAAAGTGTTTAGACAGCCTCAACCGCCATCCGAGTCCTGGGGCCCTGCGGGACACAGAGGGACTGTGCCAAACCATGAAACGTGAGCAATCATGCACAGCCCACACTGCCTGTTTGTCAGATAAAGACTCAGCAGACACGTGGGGACTGTGACTTACTGATGACATAAAACACTCTGCACACTCTGTACCACTCTTTTTTTTTTTTTTATGACGTTATTTTGTGCTAACCTTTCTAGTCCACATCACGCTGAGTACTACTTACACGAAGCTAAAAGGATGAAGCACCGTGCTGACGCGATGGTGAGTCTTTCATTCAGAACAAATTGTTGACAGTGAGTCATTGAAGAAAAACTCTTGTACGGCCATTTTCCTTTTTTTTTTTGGAGTAAGATGAGGCAACAGTTTCTCTTTGTGTTCAGTAAAATATTTTATTTACATTGCACTGTTGGGTCTAGGGTATGTGGTTCACAGAAAAGCATACATTACACAGAACGCAACAGTGCATGTATATATTGTGCCATGGTCAACCAGAGGAACTATCTATCTATCTATCTATCTATCTATCTATCTATCTATCTATCTATCTATCTCTAATCTGATTACTCCTGAACAACTTCGCCCTGGGACTAGTTCAGGATCACAAAAGCATGCGGAGTGACATCATGATGAAGACTTGTCCCATTCATAACTCTCAGCTGTATAGGTCACAGTGTTCTGATGCCGTCTCCTTCTGTATGATTTCAGTTTAAAGTGATCTGTCTCCTCATTTAACATGCTTATTACTGAAAAGTGTTATTTTAACGTTCACTAGTTTTCCATCTTTGGATATTTTTTTCCTCCCCAGGTGAACAAGCTGGGTAAGGCTGTGAACTACGTCGACGCCGCCCTCTCCTTCATGGAATGTGGGAAGGCGATGGAGGAAGGGCCTCTGGAGACAAAGTCTCCTTTCACCATGTACTCGGAGACAGTGGAGCTAATTAGGTAAATTACATGGACATAGATATAAACACACATTTACAGACACACATTTATGACCTGCAGCTCCATTGCTAACAGTCTTGTGTCTCAAGGTACGCAATGAGGCTAAAGAGCCACTCTGGCCCCGGGGCGAGACAGGAAGACAAACAGCTGGCCGTTCTGTGGTGCGTTTTCATCTCCTCTGTTTATGCCACATCTATCATCGCCCAGAAGGACCAGCATTTTGAGGATGATTTGTGGTCCATCTGAGCCTCTTTGACTTGTGCTTGTGTGTCCACAGTTTCCGATGCCTTGCCCTCCTTTACTGGCAGATGTTTCGTTTAAAGAAGGAGCACGCACTGAAATACTCCAAAGTGCTGCTGGACTATTTTAAGGTAGATCCAAAAACAAGAAGTCTGGTTTGGCATTGACATAGAAATGTTTAGTTTAGTTTAGTTGTCTATGTATTAATCTATGGTAGTCACTGAAAACAACATTCTTATCTATTTAAACTACCTATTAAAACCACACTTTACACTTACAACCTTCAAAAATATCTTTGTAAAGTAGATAAATGCAAAACCAAATTACACATTTTAATGTTATGTTAGCATTTTTCCATAATTTTGCCCCCCCAGTAGAAATATGTCTTTCTACCCCTAAGATCATGTCTGTATTGTTTTATAAGTTTTGTACACAGTCTGAGAATAACTCTGATTTCACATTAAACTTCAGAAATTACTGCGATCACAGTAATTCACCATAGTGATCAACACAGGGGATTTTTTTGTCCTTTCAGTTTTTGATTGGTGTTATATAGAACATAAACATTCAGGTGTGGATGACTTAATAAACCTTGTTTTTGTGTTATTACAGAGTTCTCGCAAAGTGCCTGCTACAACACCCTGCTGGGATGACTCTGGGAAGTAGGTGGATAATAACTTAATCAGTAATAAAAAGCCTCTCAAACATCATTGATGACCTTCACTCTTGTGTTACACCTGTGCTGTAACTCCTAGGCCTACAGGAGGACCCGCTGCTTCACTGTCACCTAATGCCAAACACCTCGGACGGGGTTCACACGGGGGCAGCAGCTCAGCATCTCTCATAAGCATCCCCCAACGGATCCACCAGATGGCAGCAAATCACCTGAACATTACCAACAGTGTCCTGTACAGCTATGAGTACTGGGAGGTGGCGGACAACCTCGCAAAGGAGAATAAAGGTACTGGTCAAGTCTTTAACATTAAAAACAAAAACTGCTGATGTATTTCTGTTTTTATATCGTCGTCCTGTCTCATTACAGAGTTCTTCAACTACTTGAATACTTTGTCTGGGCCATTGACTCTTCACAGTAGCATTGCTCATGCGGTACAGTACACCAGACAGGCTCTCCAGTGGATACGCATCAGTGCCAAACTTAACTAACACGAACAGGATTTACTTCGACCTGCCCACTGGATCTCCAGGCCTCATTTACTGGAGAGGAGGCAAAACTCTGGATCTCTATGCAGCTAACAGGACAGCACTGATGCCTACTGCGGCGTGACAAATGGAGTTGGATGAAATCCCATGGAGCCAGACGCCTGTCATCCTCGTAATATGTTTGGGTACATATGGTTCCTCACTGTGTGCGAAGCCTTCTGAAGGAGCAGTCTCACCTACAAGCACCCTCCTCCTGGATCAATCTGACGAGCTGCGTGTGCTGTGGATGATTGAAGCCTCTGATCATTTGCCAAATGTCCCATGGACCTCAAATATATTAGTATGGGCAAACTCATGAGCCTTTTTTAACATTTTGGAATTCATCATTAACTAGCAGACGTTTTTTCCTCTGGGGCCAAAACAGGAGAAGATGCTGAGAAAAAATAAAGAGGAACCAATCACATACCACTTTTTACAAATCAGAAAACTTGGCTCTTGAATCTTTTGCTAATGAAGGTTGTAATGACTTTTAAAGTATCAAATATTTTTTACTTTTATGTGTTTTTACTGTGCAATATTTGCTGAATTACCTGTTTAAAAAATACAAGAGAATAAAATGTTGGTGAGCTCCATGTTTGAGATCCCTTTTATGAAATCTTGAGTAGTTTTGAGTGTTTTCTGAATCTTTAAGATGGTTCTAGTGACATAGGTAACAGCACATTGTTATGTTTTAACTTCAGATGGGGTTAAAAAAGATCTTCACACTATCAAATTTGACATTTTGTTTTCATATCTTTAATTCATTTCTTTTTAAAAAGGCAAGGGTGATTACTAGACTAGGTAAAAGTGATGAAATGATATCGTCAGACTACAGGGAAGCTTTAGAGTCAACAAATAGTACTGCGTAAGTTAAAGAAAACATCCCTCAGCTGTCAATTCTTGTATTAGATAGCATTTATTTTAACTATCTGTACAAGAAAGGTGCAAACATACAGTGAGATATACTCTTTGATACGTTTTCATTTATTATTTATACCTTAAAATGCCCCCAGATCAAAATCTTACGAGCATCCTACCGAATATCCCGGTCTTACAGTCTTATTTATTTCATATTAATCATAACATTGCTTTCAGGAGGCTTCTTTGTTTTGATATTATAGAAAGAAAGAGGATCATGTAGCTCACTCCATTGCTTCAAAGAAAGTTGCATTTACTGAGATTGTTTTCCCTAAAACTTTCCCTGAGCACAACTACATCTCCACAAAAGTGTATTCTTTTCACAAAATATCTATCTATCTATCTATCTATCTATCTATCTATCTATCTATGTATCTATCTATCTGTCTGTGTGCCTCTGCTCAAACTAAGCCTTCGCTCCAACATATAGTGATTTATATTATGGGGAGTTGCTTTTTGTCCGTAAGGAAAGCAGATGTCACTGTAAACAGATTGATGTCCCCCACAACATGAGTAATACAAGTACACAAATGCACACAGGAGACGAGAGAGAGACTGTGTGAAAGTCAGACTTATTACTCAGTCCAGTTGTGCAGATCTCTCTCTCTCTCTCACACACACACACACACACACACACACACACACACACACACACACACACACACACACACACACACATCTTCCTCCTTCCTCTCCCTCTCTCTGACTCTCACTCTCCATCACTGCAAACGCTTCCTGCTGCACCAAATACAGATGTCGCGCATGAAGCTTCAGCATCCGATGTCTGGTACCATAGCAACAGAGAACAACCAATAAGAGGGGGCTCTTCGGGACACGACGAGCCTCGGGTCAGGGGCATCCTGGCTTGTTAGAATCTGGCGGTGTGTTACAAACTAATCCGAGATAGTTGTTTTCATTTCAGTGGAATATGACCTACTTTATTTCACGTGTCCTTAGCATAAGGGTGGATGTAGTGTGCACGTATTTACATTATCCTCTCATAAAGCTGATACATCACGTGTCCAAATCAAAGCAGGGACTGTCAACGTTGCCACTGTCCACCGGAGTTTATATCACGGAATTTATACACGGTACGACCATAGCAAAATGTCCTATTTGAATTATTTCTCCTGATTGTACATGATGTTTGTTGTCGGAGCGGACCACCATGTTTTCATCCTACTGATTATCCGCCGCTGGCTCGTTAATGCCGCACGTTCCTCTGCGTCACGACCGTAAGTTGCGCGACGGACCGGCCATCTGAGGACAACCGGGCCAGACAGTACACACAGAAAAAAAAGAGAAAGAATCCTAGACGGGTCCTGATCGACTGTCTGCTGCAGAGAAACAAGCAGTACCACCGTGTGCGCACAAATCGTCCTTATTTAACCCCCCTACCCCACGCAGTGCCAGTGTGCGTAAAGTAGCGGTTACCTCAGGCAAACAGCTTCACCTCCTCGTGAGGACATTAGCGTGGACGCATCAGTATAGTGGGTGTTTTGAAAACTGTACATATCCTCTAAGAACTACTGTAATAGTCAATTCACGTGACATGTGCTGGGTTGTCCGTGGAGTGGCAGTATTACAACACAAGTTGAGGCTGAAAACAAGAAGCCGGGAATGAGATGGATCAAGCTAGCACCAAAAAGACGCAGACAACCAGGAAGTTGAGCATATTTTATTTTTGAGGATACGTTACAAGATTAAAATTAAGCGTTATTATAACAGAAAAGAGACAAAACCTGAATAAAAACAGTAATCTCAACACAAGGCAGCAAAGTGAAAATTAAAAACGAAAATAGTTGCAATAATAACTCATGGAAAGAAGCATTGTAAAAGGTCTTCATTTGTGATGTAAAACAGCCTGTTTACAGTGTCTTTCTTGAACATCCATAAAGCTGTGAGAAACTGCTTTTCATGAGATTAAAGAAATTGCATAGAAGTAATACCACTGTTCATGGGGGTGGAAGCACTATTGTTGTTGTTGCTAGTCTGTCCTTATATGACACCTCATGGGTCATGTGAGGACAAACTCATAAGGCTGATGGAATTTTTCTTATTTACATGTTTTTTTTATATATACCTTATGTTTCTCTTTTGTAAAATGGTAAATAATCGGTATTATGGTGATTGGTTAGAATAACTACAATTTTACAGTATGTGGACAGCGTATGAACAAGAGATGTCTAGAATCAGCACATTAAGGACATGGAGGCACCAAGGCAGAATTTGAAGAATGTTCTATTGGAAAAAAACCAAACGAAAACACACAGCTCTTTGTCTTTATTAGAGAGGAAGACATTGTGTAATGCTGTCCAGGCTGTGTGCCATTTGATGTCAATAGTGATGACTTGTTAGGATAATTTAAATTTCAATGTATATGAAACAAGAGTGGTCTAGACTCAGTATATTAAGAATTGCTGGCACCTAGACAGTATTTGTAGGCCATTTCATCGCAAAAACATGTTTTACCTTTATTGGTGATGGAGGAATGGTATGGTGCCACCTGATATGTAGGGACAATATAGTAGAAGAGAAATGGCTAATTCCAGTTGTGGAATATTTGGTTAGTAATACAATTTCATGGATTTTTTTTATTTATTTATTTATTTATTTCATATCGGTTTTATCTTATATTTTAATGTGTTTTATTTTCAACTTTGAGTTGCTGTGTGTACCGCTTCACAAATAAATTTGTCCTGCCTCTTATTTTGAAAAATGCTACCCGGAAGCTCCGAGTTTAGAGCGGCTCACTTTGACAGTCACCGAGAGAGAAGAGAAAGCAAAGAGACCAGGCGGTGGAAATGGAGAGCGAAAGGACTGGGAGGGTGAGCGAAAATGTTCAGGAGACATGGCGTGGCAGCGTGACAGAATAAAGGGGATCTCAGCTCACGAAGAGGACTTCCGTGGACCAGAAAGTCACGGCCCGTGGAGTCGAGCAGACTGTCTGTAGGATTTTTTTTCCCCATTTTGCTTTGGTCTTACCTCGTTTAACCTAATCAGTGCGCACACAACGTTGAGCAGGATCTGCAGAGAGAAGTCTGTGGCTAACAACCTAGTCTGTCAGGATCAAAGGTAAAAGAAAAAACACACATTACTTCTCTGTGTTTTGACTAACAACCACTTTATGACCGCTGTTTGTTTACAACCTCCATTACGACCGAAGTTACATTGTGATTTTCCCCCGTGTTCATTGTTTGGAAGCTAATTTTTTGCCAGCATTGTTAGCAAGTAAAGGGAAAACACTTCCACTGCTCTTGTGTGTGTTTGCTTACACGATCTGACACGATCTTCATGTGGTTTAGTGGCGCAGCGACGTGCATGATTAACTAGCTTAAAGCATCGCTTAGAGTAGCTAAGCTAATGGTAGCCTAGCTGCTACATGGGGAAGAAGTGACTAAGTGCCACATGGGGCTGTGTTGTGTTGTGAGCTACCTGTCAGAGGCAGGGGAGCTGCCCTGACATGCCCTCCTGCTACAGCTCTCCCTCTGTGTCTCTCTCTGTCTCTCTCCCTCTCTCCTCTGCAGCCAAGAGTACAACATTAATGCTGATGTAACATTATAAATTCATAACATCACAATCATTAGATTTCAGTTTCATCAGGTGATTGTGTGCTTTGGTATGCACGTGTGAAAGTTTTGTAAACAAACAAAAGAAAAAAACAAAAATGTCACAATGCAGTGGCATGTGATTAATTAGTATCGAGTAGATCAGTATTGCAATCTCGCTGGATTTCAGCATGTTGTGTAAGTAAATGAATGAATGTGTGTGAACCGTACACATGCACTGTGTAGCACTGAAGGTGTACCCACGTTGCCCTGCAGCGTATATTTAAATATAACCTACTTAGATAAGTGAGGCAGCGTTTTCTTGTCATGTCACAGCATTAATTAATCATGCTTTTGTTTCAGGTAGCTCAGTATGAGTCGAGATGGGTGGATGAAGAAGAAAGCCAATGCCAGTGGTGACAATGGTTGGGCTGAAAGGGTGAGTGGTATGACAGCTCCATGTAGCACATTAACTCTCAGCTGTAAGAGTAAATATGAGGCAGTGGGTAAAATGTATTACAGAGTTTATGAATTGTGCTCCTTGCGGTTGGAAACTTTAAGTAAACCGCTATGATTTCCTTCCCCCCTGTCATTATTAGATGGTAGATACAGTTTTGTCTAATTAATTAAGGCTGGACTACAGGAAAACCTCACCACAACTCTGGGCAATTAAAAAAATACTTATACTGTATATATAGATGTATATAAAGTATCCAGGATTCCTTTTGAAGGACCAAGATGGGGAAAACCCTGTGTAAAAATAACTCCCTTTTCCTTGGGACACCACAAAATATACTCAACAAAAAATAAACAGAACAAGTAAAAATGACATGCTGAAAGATATTTTTTTTAGCCTCACCTGGTGAAAGACATATTTGCATTTCAGTGAAATTCAGTTAACACTCTTGAGTATTTCTTCTCTGTAATAGTCAATGAGAAAAACTAAACTGGCCTTACCATTCAATTGCACTGAAGCCTGACATATGTCTCCATGACAAGGACAGTCAGCAGAGTGTGTTTCATAAAAGACAACCTCAAAGCCACCTTCCTTCAAATTCCTGAAACTGTGTGACAGTTCTGTGTGGTGCTTCAGGAGGCATAGGATAATATCCCACAAGCCTCCACTGACAGTATCATCCACTCTAGTGTGGCCCTGAGGGACACCTGTGGTGGACATACCCACTACTGATCAGTGCAAAACTGTTAACTAAAATGGTCATGGATTTCTTGCTATTATCAACCTTGTTAATTTGAATTAATTTTGTTTTTATTTTCTCTCTGCTTCTCCAAAGGCTCAATTTTGTTAATATATAATTTTTTTGTCTTAAGCTTGATATAAAAAATATTTTTACTAATATTTAGGTGTCACATTTATATTTTTGTTGAGTTTTCCTCGGCAGTACATAGACAATAATACTTATGTAACTGTAAAAAAAATAAAAAATAAAAAAAGGCCCTTAAATTTCAAAGTCATTGATGTACACAAAGGAACAGACCATCAATCAGGTCATTGTCTGTGCAAAATAAGTGTGTCAAAAAAAATGCACTATGTATAAATGAGGGCATATGTATGTATCATATGTTGACTGTATGTATGTTACATAAACGTTCCATTATTGACTCCATTACTGTCAGTCCTTCTTCATTCCTGCTCTTCTTCCTATTGTGTGCAGGGCGGCTACATGGCTGCCAAGGTCTCTAAGCTGGACGAGCAGTTTAAACTGGATGCCCCCAGGGAAAAGCAGAAGGAAGGAGCATGCTCCAGCATCTTCAGCGGCGTGGCTATTTATGTTAACGGGTACACAGGTAACATACTGTGTGCATTCTGCGTTCATATTTGTGTTTGTATGTTCTGTCTGCCGCCTTCCCTCCCTCATCCTACCTCTTCAGAATTTCTGCAGTCGGCTCTTTAGAGTATGAAGAACAGAACGGCAATGTAAATGTTCTCCAGTAATGTCCCGGAGGAGTACCAGAAGAAAAACAAGCATTCTGCATGCCATTTCCTTTCAGCGATCTGAGCTGTGTTTCTCTCCCCTGAAAAAAATTATTTAATTTCATACATTTAATAAGATTCTGGCTGTACAGAATGTTGTTATAGGGCTCTGAAGAGTTTATAATGCATCTAATTGTAAGACGATGATAATGTTTATCGTCATGGATGCACAAACAAGCTCATGAGAGAGATATAAGCAGAAAAAGTCAAAGAAAAGAGTGCATCTGCCCTATATTGTTTTATTTCTTATTAACCTGATGTACTTTCTTCCATTATGGTCAGATCACTGGTTAGTGCCTGTTTGGTTATGGAGGGAGCATTGCATTTTGAGATTGTGGAAGTTTCACAGATTAAATTGTCACATTACCATGATCAAAGAAATAATCCACTCAAAGGTTGTTGTTTTTTTTTCCATGCACAATACACTCACCGTGTCATTTGATGTGCATCAGTTGGCATCAGCAGCACAGATTTCAAGGCGCTGTAGCTTGGATGTGAGTGACTGTGATAAAACTGCTCCTGTTTGAGGGGCTCAATAGACATTGACACCAGGAAAAAAAACACTTGTATCCTGATGAGCTGACATCCCTCAACCCGTGATGATACCTGTCATGATGCATGTCAAGCTGCTGCCTGAGGTGTCCTGAACTGTGCTTTTTGCTGCAGGGGTTTAAGTAGACATTATCATTTTCTTGCTGTTTTATTTCTGTGTGCAGACCCAAGTGCAGATGAACTCCGCAGACTGATGATGCTGCACGGGGGTCAGTTCCACGTCTACTACTCGCGCTCCAAGACCACCCACATCATCGCCAATAATTTACCCAACTCCAAAATTCAGGAGCTCAAAGGGGAAAAGGTTATCAGGCCAGAGTGGATCACTGACAGGTGCGTTCAGTGCAAGATGTCAATTTCTATGTTTAGTATAATGTGTGATGTGAGCTTTAAAAAAAAAAAATCTCTGTTCCCTTTATATGTTTAAAACAGCATCAAGGCAGGGCGTCTCCTGCCTTACCTACAGTACCAGCTGTACTCTAAGCAGAAAGGCCCACTCTTCCCTGGTATGATTCTGCGCCAGACCTCAGAGATCGCAGGACCGAGCCACGGGCCGCTTCAGCCGAATGTTCACCAGAAACTTCATCTGCCGCAACGCAACACCCAGCTCTCTGTTCTCAACCGTGAGCCGTCCTCATCCAGCTGCCAGAACAAGCCCATCCCCAGCCACAGTCGACCTCAACCTCAGTCCATCCAGCGTGGCTCTGCAGCTTGCTTTGTTAGCCCCCAACCCAGTCACTTACTATCCAGCCACCTCATTACAGATCCCAGGCACAGAGGCCCTCTACACACCCACCCACTGTCTAACCCAAGCAACACAAAGCACCCACACAAGTCTCCACAGTCTGCTTCCCCGCAGGAAGCGGAATTAAAAATGTGAGTGTGCAGAGCAGAAGGGGTTTCTTTTTCTCTTTCTTTGCTTAAAAATTGCCGAGCTTAACAACTGGATTGTGTTGTATAAATTCTTACTAAATGCATCCTCTTTTCTTCAACACAGAAATGGATTCCTGCAGACCTCATTGGATGTAATGAGCCATTCAAAAATGCAAGAGTGTGACAAAGAAGATCCTGGTCTTGCTGGGGCCGCAAAGGTGGTGAAGGAAGCCCCCCTGACCAATGGACACACTCACCTTGTTAACGGTGCCTTAAAGCCAGGGGATCTGTCCCCTGTCACAGATCAACACTCTGTTGACAAGGACCTGCCCAAGTGCAGAGTCAAAAGTTCACCAGATAAACCTCAGAGTCCTCCAATGCAGCTCCAGACCAAGCCTGACCCGTATGAGTTTCCCCACAGTCCTCCAAAGCAATCTGACCAGTCCCCTGCTTCTCTGGAGCAATCCAGCTCACAAGGAGCCAGTGGACAGAGACCTAGACCTCCACCACCCACCTATCATGAAGCTACACCTGCAAAACCGACCCTGCAGGCTGATTTGATGTCTGAACAAACTCATCTCCCCCCTGCTTCCTGCGCTGTTTCACACTCGCCAGTTCGACTGAACGGAAGTCACCACAACACCTTTTCGTCTGATCCTGCCTCCCTCAGCACAGCAGCCAAACCCGACCATCCCACTGACGAGTCGTTATCTTCATCTAAGTCTTCGGCGCAGCTGCTTGAACAGACAGGCGGTCTGATCTCCGAGTTTTACTCTCACTCACGTTTGCACCAGATCTCGACGTGGAGGACTGGATTTTCTGAGTATGTCAATGAACTGCATAGCAAGCGAAAGGTAGCAGGGGGCGCCTGCTTTCCTGGGAAAGACAGACTGAGGAAATCTGTGGCCCAACGATCTACAGATATTCAAGGTAGGACAGGATGAGTCATTTTGTTCCTTTTTTTGGAAATATAGATCTTTTTATTTAACAAGAGAAGTGGCTCAGTGGTCTAAAATATGCACCATTGCTTCTCCTGTGTCCTTGGCCTGGATTCAGCTGATTGCATGTCCTTTATTACTCAGAATATAATGTATCCTTTTGCTGTACTCTGAGAGGTCCCATAAAGAAAATATATAAAATGTAATTTGCACTGTATCTTTATGTGTTGTCATAATGTAAATAAAACAGTAATTCTTCAGTCAGAGGTGCATGTGCAACTTCTGAAACATAGCATGGAAAACTGTGTTGTCTTCATAAACTGTTTATAAAAATTGATGAAGCAACTGGGGCTAAAAAAGTAGACCAATGTAGAAGTGCACAAAGGTGTAATACCTCCAACGGCCACTAGGTGCTGGCCCCAAAAAGTTTAAACAAGTCTCACTGACATTGAAAAGTTTCCTCGGCATCAAGGGTCGGCCCCGCCTCCTCATCCCTCCCTTCATATCCAAATATGGTCACTTCTGGCTCCAAAAATCCAACATGGCGAAGTTCAAATGTCAAACTCCTGGTGATGTCATGTTAGACTGTATACAGAATGGACAAAGCTATGTTTTGTTTTGTGTTTAAAGATTGCCACTAGATTGTGGGAGTTTCCTGCTGCACATTTCCTGCTGCCTGCTCATGATTTGATATGGTTTTTTTATTTGTGTCAGGTACATCTGCACCCATCAGTGTTAAATCTTGTATTCTCCATGTGGACATGGACTGTTTTTTTGTATCTGTGGGGATCCGACATCGACCAGAGCTTAAAGGCAAGGCCATTTTTGTCTGTTTGAATGTGTACTGTCTGTAAAACATGTTTATATGTGATGCAGGGACTAGGAAAAATACGTATAGTCTTAAAAATCTCACCAGTGTTCCCTACTGAATTTGTTTTTGTTTTTTTGTTTGTGCAGGGAAGCCCGTAGCTGTGACCAGTAACCGTGGGCAAGGAAAAGTGCCCATCAGACCTGGGGCTAATCCTCAGCTGGAGCTGCAGTACTATCAGAGTAAACTTAACAATCCTCAACCTGGTGAGATTGTCACATTCACCTGGATTGTCTGGCTCACTGTGTATCTTGTACACGTATAACCTAAACCTGAATGAGTGTACCCTTGCTGTTCATCAGAGAGGGGCGATGACGATCTACACAGAACTCCTTCGCAAGAGAGTCCGACCTCCCACACCAACGGAGTGGACCAGGATGCTGCTGCTCTCTCAATGGCAGAGATTGCATCCTGCAGTTATGAAGCGAGGTAAGTTATAAAAACAGAGCCTAACAGTCTTCATCTTCCCTCGACACGCGTGTGAATATATGATCTTTCTCCAACAGGCAGGCAGGCGTCAGGAACGGGATGTTTTTTGGCAAAGCAAAAAAGTTGTGCCCCTCCCTGCAATCTGTCCCATACGATTTTGAGGCCTATAAAGAGGTGGCTCTGAGCATGTATGAGATTCTGGCCAGGTACGAACATCACTATGATCAGTCATTCACTCACTTTCTGTCATTTTTATATGGAAGAATACACAACTTCTCTTTTATTTGCTCCTTGCAGTTATACCCACGACATTGAGGCTCTCAGCTGTGATGAAGTACTGATCGACGGCTCTGCGCTGCTGGCTGAGGTGGGCGTTAGCCCAGAAGATCTGGCCAAAGCCGTCAGAGCAGACATCAAGGAGAAAACAGGATGCTGTGCTTCTGTGGGGATGGGTGAGTTCGCTGGCCTCATTCTGTAAAATAGATCAAGATGTTGGTCGCACCTTACAAATTCAAACTGACTGATCTCTGGTCACTTCAGGGTCCAACATCCTTCTGGCTCGGCTGGCGACCCGCAAGGCGAAGCCAAACGGACAATACTTCCTAAAGTCTGAAGAAGTGGATGATTTTATCAGGGACCTGCCAGTGACCAGCTTACCAGGTACACGTACAGCACCACCTGCTGGTCATGTCCACTACTCTACAGTCTTTTAGCTTTTGTGGGGAATGTATTTAATCAAATGGTTTTGTCATTTCTTTTTCCAGGTGTCGGGCCTGTTATGGGCAGAAAACTGGCTGCTATGGGTGTGAGGTCATGCGGGGACCTCCAGCAAGTGTCTCTATCTCAGCTGCAGAAGAAGTTCGGACCCCGCACTGGACAGACCCTGTTCCGCTTCTGTCGGGGTCTAGATGACCGGCCGGTGCGCTACGAGAAGGAAAGGAAATCTGTCTCCGCTGACATTAACTACAACATTCGCTTTACAAGGGTGAGACCCACTGTTCTTCCTCTTTTCTGACATCTGTTCTTCCTCAACTTGCCTGTCTTTCCCCACCTGTCCTTTCTAAGCCTCTTGTTCAATCCCTCACCAGGTCGACGAGGCAGAGTGTTTTCTGACTAACTTATCCATGGAGGTGCAAAAACGTTTGCAAGAAGCAGGACTACGGGGTCGCAGAGTTACTCTTAAGGTCATGGTTCGCAAGGTTGGAGCACCAATAGAGCCAGCGAAGTATGGCGGTCATGGCATATGTGATAACTTAGCCAGGTAAGAAGCAGCATTAATCCCTGTATGTTATCGCTTACCCATGTTTCCTTTGTGTACTGATCTTTACCGGCCTCACTTTTTTCTATCAGGACTGTGATGCTCGCTCAGTCCACTGACAGCGGTCAGCTGATTGCAGCTGCGGTCATCAAGCTGCTCCACGCTATGAAGCTGCAGGTGCAGGACCTGAGAGGAGTCGGCATCCAGGTTCAGCTTCTCGAGGGAAACCAATCCGTCCACCAGGACCGTCGGGGCCTTCATAAACGTTCTATCAAGGACATGTTGTTAGGCCAGGGGTCGAGCACCAGATCCAGTCACAGAGGTTTGTTCTTTGAGATTTCATTTGTATCGTTGTTGCTGTCGAGAAAATCAATTAAACTTAGATCATTGTTACAGATGCTGCAGACACACATCAGGAGAAGACTTCCTTTACAACAGACCCATCGTCCACTTCCTCTCCTCTTCCTTTGTCTCTTGGTGAGCCAGTCCCAGGAACAAGCAGAGAACCTCCAGCATGCAGACGAACTCCAAAAAGTTCTCGGGCACGTCTCAACTTAAGCATCGAAGTGCCCTCCCCGTCACAGGTAACGTCTTGGAGAACATGTCTGATCGATGGAATAAGATTAAACATTGATGAGTTTTTAACAAACCGTGTTTCATGCTGACCTCTTAGGTGGATCGTTCTGTGTTGGAGGCCCTGCCTGCAGAGCTGAGAGAACAAGTAGAGCAGTCGTGGACTAAGAGAGACGGACGACCAAATAAGAGCCATTTACCTGCTCCTCAGCTTTCCTCTCCAAATGCTCGTCCAGCCTCCCCTCCTCGTCCTCCTCTGGCCACCGTACCGGCGCTGTACACTCCACCTGCGGGAACATTGGTTCTGCAGATTCCAAACCAGCCGGACAGTCCAGGGATTATACTGGAACTACCAAACTACTCACAGGTAGGGGTGCAACTGTGACGGCACGGTAGAAAATCAGACCCATTCATTGTGAAAATTAAAATGTGTTTTTTTTATTACACTGCTTTATCAGTGTATAAAATCCCAAATGTAAAAGGTTTTAGTAGCTCATAGCCTTTTTATTCATTCACTTGTGGAACTATTTTTATGTGGGTCTGGTTCACGGTGTTGGCCCAATAGCGTAGATGTTTGGATACAAATGTTTGGCGTAGAATTGTTTTGTGTAATTGTTACAAGAAAGAAGAAATAACACTTAGCACTGGGCACTTTTCCTTGGTAGATTGATCTCTTCAAACAACCTGTAATTGAATTGAATGCAGTGAACCAGATTTTCTGTGATGTAGAGATAGCCGACCATTCGAGCAACTCCTTACAGTTCAAATATGAACTGTTCACCCCACGTTTGAACGAATATTTGAAGTAGATGGTTCTCCAAATATGCAGAGCTGGTTTATTTGTGAGTGATTTTTGGCTCTTTGATCACAGGTTGATCCAGACGTATTTGCTGCCCTCCCCAAAGAGCTACAGGAAGAACTGAAGTCTGCCTACAGCCGTGTAACAAATGTCCAACCCCAGACAAAAATGTGTAAGTCAGCATGTGAACTAATGCAGTGTTATCGACATGTATATTTTCTTAGGCTTGATTATATATATATTTTTGGTTTCTCCACAGTGGAGCAGAAGAATCCACTGTTGCAGCTAAAACAGTCTGGAGTGGGAATCGGCATCGGGCGAGTGAAGCGGCGCTACAAGAGGAAGAACGCAGT
Organism: Pseudochromis fuscus; assembly: GCA_900323345.1. Lineage (NCBI taxonomy): Eukaryota > Metazoa > Chordata > Actinopteri > Pseudochromidae > Pseudochromis > Pseudochromis fuscus. The sequence goes on from OOFC01022729.1 coordinate 19,685, forward strand.
CAGTCCTGTTAAAAAAGGACCTTCGCCCATGAAAAAGCGCCACATGACAAACAGTCCAGCCAAAAGCCTCCCACCTCCTCTAAAACCACGGGAGCCACTCAACGTACTGAAGGCGAGTGCACAGATTTCACACAGCGTATTTTATTTTATTTTTTTTTCTGTGGTGGCAGTTTGTTAAGATAGGTGCTTTATAGCAGTTTGGACAGATCTTTATGCTGTAGCTCACACCAGCTTTCCCTTCCCAGACTGAAAATGATCCCTCCACATCCACCTCAAAACCGGACATCCCAGAGTCTATGACGAAATTAATTCCTCGTCCTGCTCCAGCGTTGGCCGGTGCCTACGACCTGGCAGACATTAAAACACTCCTACGGGAATGGGTCACCACAATGACAGGTACACAGTGAAGGAGTGATGTAGTGTAATAGCAGTTGCTTATGTGTTTGCATCTTTTAAGTCATTTCTTGATTTTTGCCTTCATTGTTTTTTAGATCCGATGGAGGAGGACATCCTACAGGTGGTGAAATACTGCACTGATCTCATCGAGGATAAAGATCTGGAGAAGTTGGATTTGATTATAAAATATATGAAACGGTCAGTTCTGTGCAGTTTGGCTTTATCCATTTACTGACTTCCAACTCGTCTGTTTTCATTCATTCCTTTTGGTCTGTTTTTGTCCCGCAGGCTCATGCAGCAGTCGGTGGAGTCTGTTTGGAGTATGGCTTTTGACTTCATCTTGGACAACGTGCAGGTGGTTGTGCAGCAGGCTTACGGTAGCACCCTGAAGATAGCATGAAGAAGGAACGGGTACTATTTTCACCACCGATGTGTTTTGTTTTGCTACTTTTACAAAGTCGTCTGCAATACAAGTCATGACATCAAAAGTAATGATTTTTTTTTTGTTTGTTTTTCATCCCTCCCGGCTGTGACACCACTGCAGCATTAGTCTGTATTCTCAGTGACTTCCTGAGAAGGAGACACAAATAATAACATGCACGAAAAGTATGTAAAAGAGCCATGACAGTATTTGATGAGCGTATGTACAACAAAATACATCATTTTCAGTACTTTAATGGATACGTGAGACAAAGTAAAAAGAAAATGTCTCAAAATGTACTCGCTGAGACCCAGAACAGTAATAATCGTAGCAAAATTTGTCATTTTTCTAGATTGATTTCAATACTATTCCGCACACACCCATTCTAGCTTGATCATATAGCTCATTTGTGCAAGGATTGAATTGGTTTTAGATAAAATAATAAACATATTATCATGTTTAAATACAAGGCATCTTACAGCAGCTTTACAATCTGTTGGTCTCGTAGCACTCCTCATACGTCAGATACAATGATGATCTAAGAAATGTTTGGGCAAACACTTCAAATATTTTCGTCATTGTTTATTTGGTGCTCCTCGCCTCTAGCACTTATCTGTGAAATAACTACAACTGCTGCACACAGTGATATCTTTTCTTTTTCATAAAAAGTGCCAAACCCTGTTACTATATTGTGTAAATAATGTTTTTAAAACATCCTTGCTATAAAAGTTTTAAAAAGAAAAAAATGTATGTAGAGGAATTACCTCTCGTATTGTTTACTTGTAGTGATTTCTTAGTAACTGTCTTTAAATTGTAACTCTTCTCGCTCTTCAATTGTCTCAACATGGAAATCAGAAGCTGGCCAAAGTACTTCATATGAGGTTTACTGTTGATTCTCAGTAGCACTCTGATTTGGGAGGACATTGACAGGGGTTATGGCAATCAATAAGTAGCCTATGCATTTTTTTTTCTTTCAATATCAAAGTGAGCTGTCTCTAAGATAATGTAACATTTCAGAAAGCATTTGTATCTGTATAATATTTGAGTGTGTTTTCACTGGTTTCTTAAGCCTGAGTATTGAAATAATGCTGGATTTGCATAAAAACTGGTGATCTGGTTTCTAAATCTGTGACTCACACCCTGGAGACACTTGTATGGCTCGTGGCTACATTGTTGTGTTTCTGTGAAGTAAACTTTTTACGATTGGTCCTTATAAGTACTCAGCAGATGCGGCTGGCTGGCTGGCTGACTTGTGATCTCACCATGGAGGATAATATGCGTGTGATTGAAACGTTTGTTCAAGGGAGTATCCCTGTTTGCAAACCAAATCAGTCTGTCATCTTTTTAAAACTTGTCGAAATGAATGTAATTCAGAATGTGCAAGTCTCCACTCACTTTCAAGACGTTGCTTCTCTTCACCTGTCATATCTTTCCTGTAGGGAATGGCCACAAGTTAAATATGGCCAATCTTGTCTTCTTCTAAACTGGCTTGTGCCTGAAGACCTGAAGCTGTGAACTTGTTTGTAAGTTTTCTAAATCTTGGTAATAAACTATAAACACTGTATTCATTTATTTGTCATAGTTGTTTTTTTAAGGCATGACCCAACTTATAGAAAGGTACTGAAATGAGATAATTTTGGTTTTGAAAAGACTTTTTTACTGCTGATTTATTACAAAGTAGAAATGGTGAAGGATATCTAATCCACAAACATCTTCATATTGAAACTTTATTTTCATTCTAATTTCCTGTTTTAATACCCAATTTGTCTTTTTTTCCCCTGCAATGCAAGAAAGTCTGACACAATTTCCCCTCGGGGATCAACTAAGCATTTTGTTTCTGATAAAGTTTATACTGGGGTATTTTTATTTCTTATCAAATTCTTTTATTATTATATTTGAGGTCTGAGATCTAATTATTAAAAGTTAGCACTGCCTAATAATTAGATTATACAAAAAATAGACCATTTTTTATTTATTGTTCTCGTTTTATTTTCTTATCCGGTTGGCCGGATGTAGTTTGTGCAACGTCATACGGGCCTACGTTGACGTCACATCCACGGCAGCAGTTTCGCGCACGAACTGAAGTGGTGCCGATCATCTGTCATTTTATAAGGTAACCAATCTCCAGCAGTTCGAATTTACAAAAACACATTTATATTTCAACACTAAATACAGTTGACGTTTGTTTTTAATACTTCACACATTAATCTGAGGGTTTATTTAATGCGCGCGGGAGTGTTAGCATGTATGAAAATCGCACTGCTTACGTAAGCTAGCTAGCATAGTTAGCAAACATAAACTCTGCAATTGTCTAATTTTTCTTTTGATTACCGTAAGTTAATATTTGTAACAACAGTTTTTCGGCTTTAGTTAACTACGCGGGAAATGAGATGCCGAACGAATAAACAGCTGCAACAAATAACTAGCTAGGTTGTACGGAGCTAACGCTAAGCCGGTAGAAACAAGGCGTGCCCAGTCGTTACCATGGCTTTGTCTAGCTAGCTAAAACAACCCTTATTGGGATCTCCGCTGTCGGTTTTGCCCTAAAGTGGCGATCCAAAGAAGTTATTGCTTATGTTAAGGGCAATCACGCACTAGTTAAAAGATAGATACACACTGTAGCTACACCTAGCATGAGACTGTTAGGTACATAATGTCTGAACTGTCCTATTGTTAACTTTTTTGTTGTCAGGTGTCATGTCTCAGCTTACATACTTATTCTTTACTCCCTCAGACACAACCAGAGTTTCACCATGGCCAACCAAACAATGGAAATTATAGCGAAAGTTCTGGAGCAGACAGTCCAGATGAAGGAGGAGCAGGTGGATGCACAGTTGAGCAAACTGAATGAAATGGATGAAGATGATTTGGAGAGGCTGAGAGAGAGACGATTAGAGGCACTTAAGAAGGCCCAGAAACAGAAGCAGGTATGTGTGATGTTTATACACCTGTTATTCATTTGGTGACTGACACAGTTCATTGATCTGCTTTACAATAATCATCTGAGACATACATATTTAAACATAGGTATCGACAGTATCTCTCATTGTGCTGTGGTGATGATAATCCATCATATTAATGTTGCATATCAGGTGGTTGATTTGTTTTCTATAATAGAGAATCTGTATCATTATTTGCTATGCCACCTAGCCAACCGAATAGTATGTGTAGTCAGTGTGCTGAATATGAAATACACTTTTTCTTGTATTTGGGATCTGGTGTTCATCTGAGTTATCTGCTTTTAAGGAATGGTTGTCTAAAGGCCATGGGGAGTACAGAGAAATTGCCAGTGAGAAAGACTTTTTCAGTGAGGTGAAGGATACCAAGAATGTTGTCTGCCACTTCTACAGAAATTCAACCTTCAGGTAAGTTCAGAATTTAGTAATTTGCATTAGTTGCAGCCATTATTTAATCACTTTAAAGAATGCATATCAATCAGAGCAGAGAGTACCTTACTCTTGCTCAGCTTTTTGTTCACAGTGTTAGTACGGTGTTGTGAACATGCTCACACTTGTGCTTAAATTTCAGCAGCTACAGTAAGTTGTCATCAGGTGGTTTAACTTGTCATTTTGTCCTCTGTCCCCTCCATGTAGATGTAAGATCCTCGACAAACACTTGGCCATCTTGGCAAAGAAGCATGTCGAGACCAAATTCCTCAAACTGAATGTAGAGAAGGCTCCGTTCCTGACAGAGAGGCTGCGCATCAAAGTAATTCCCACGCTGGCTTTGCTCATAGACGGCAAAACAAAGGACTATGTGGTCGGATTCACTGACCTGGGCAACACCGACGAGTTTACCACAGAGATGCTCGAATGGAGACTCGGCTGTGCAGATGTTATTAACTACAGGTGAGACATACAGTGGACTTTATCTTTTAGGCATCACAGCTACAGAATTACAGAAAAGTGTTGATTAAATAAACAATAACACTGCTATTCAACCTAACTCTAACACCATTTTTAAATTTCCTGTCTTAGTGGTAACCTGATGGATCGCCCAACAGTGACACAGAGACCAAGCACAAAGTTCACAAAAGTGGAGAAGAAAACCATCAGAGGGCGAGGGTACGACTCAGATTCAGATTCTGAAGACGACTGAAAAGTTCTGACAGTTGGCTGGTTTTCTCTCTCAGGGCTACCTCATTAATTAAAGTCTATCCAACAGCCCGCTTTAAATTTTCATCCTCCCCTTCTCTAAGTGACTTACACATTCATTGCTTTCATTTTCAAACTTTAATTTGAACAAGGAAACATTTCACTGAGCCACCACACCAATCATCCACCATGTAGCTCTTAGCTCAACTCTATTGTCATTAGTTTTTAAAAAATCTTTTTATTTACTAAATCCATGAAGGTTTGTCTTGAGTTACAGGTGTGCTCATTTAGGTAGTTCTGTCTGTTTTATGCTTTTCCTTGTAACTGTGTGAATCTCATGGTAGAACAGAGACAATAATGCATGTGGGTGCCAAGATCCTCTTTTTGCATCAAAATACATTTTTACATGACATTTCCTTGTAGCAAGAGTTTGACTTCGCTAATGCAGACTTAATAAAAAAGTATCAAAGAAATTACGTTGGTGTGTATTAGTTCTAGGTCTTCTATAGGTCCGGGTGAAAACCTACGACTGTATTGATGTTTCTATGATGCTCTTTCTTTAAAAAAAAACCTGTGGAGTGTTATTTTAATGATGAATCATATAATTTCCTTATTGCTTAAGAAAAAGCAATAAAAATTGGAGTCGGGCATCAGGTTTGTTGGAACCGATATGTCTGCTCAGATTACAGTTGACTGGTGCTGTGCTGGCAATTATGTCAATCTCAGCAGGCCAGTAATAAGAGAAGATATAGGTTGATATGCCCTAGCAGCCACAGGACAGTGAGGTCTGCATCAAAAGTAACCTGTGCATGCATTGAAGATTTGTCCAAAATTCATACTTCTACCATATCATAAGACCATTTTCTTACACAGCACATAAAGAATTTTGTGATATACTAAACACAAAAAAAATGCTAAGCACTGGGGTGACACCGTGTGACTTTCCATGTGAATATTCCCCCTGTGCCTCTGTGTGTTTTTGCCCACAGTTGGCACAGATTGGCAGTTTGTTTAGGGTATATCTCATCTTTCTCACTGACCTTCCAAAGGACAAACAGGTTTGGTTAAAGGATTGATGTGCAACTGCAACTTTATTCATAATGCACTTTTTGCACAACCAGGTTGACCAAAGTGCAAGATGTGTGAAATTATGTCACGTATATACATTTAAAAAGAGGCCTCGGTTGGCTGCTGACACATCATTTAAGTTTTAATTTGACTCATAAGAAGGTGAGCGAGAACATGTCTCCCCAAAAAGTGAAAATTACTGAGTTTAATAAAGAATCTGAACCATTACCTGTTGTTAAATTGTCATGAAAGACAGATTTTAACTGAAGCGTGTATGACTATTAAGTTGACCACTGGATATATTCCTGCTGTTGATTTCCTCAGACTTTTTTCACATTTAGTGCTACTGTTTGTCTTCCTTCTTCATAACACAGGGACTTAGCAGAAGGGCTCCTGAGATATTTGGATAACAGCATCTTTTCATATCCATCTTTAACATCCAAAACATAATTAAATTTATTGATCCCTTGCTGGGGGATTCTTTAAAGAAATACACAGGATGCGGGCATTGATCCCACTACCTCTCGCATGATAAGCAAGCCCCCTTCCTGTACTACCTACAGCTATCAACAGCCATCAACAGCCTATTGAACAAAAACATCAGACCTACAAACTACAAGTGTTTTCCACAACATTTTATTAACAATTGAACTATTAACTGATCAGACAGAGGGCAGAGCTAAGCGTCAATAGCCTTCTGGTCTACAGGTTTAAGGAGACGACGCACAATCAGCTCTCCATTGCTGTTAATGTATGTGTCAGCCATGTCCTCTTCAGCGGGGATCCCATAGGGAGTCTTCAGTGGCTGTATCCTGAAGGAAAGCACAGATGTACAAAGTCACTCCTTGTCTTGTTAATGTCACAGTGGGTTAAATCATCTCAGGTCAACTATATCTTCACTTCTGTTATAAGTTGCTTGCATGCCATGCTTTAATAATCTACAGACACCTACTGACCTTAATATAAATATTTTAGCACTTCAAGTACAACAATCTTACCTCACAAGGTGCTTCACAAACTTCAGTTGGCTGTTGACTGCAGGTGTATTTTTGTGAATGACAGGAGTGTGGGCCTGAAGGCAAGACAGACAGAATATTAAGACTCTTAGTTCCTCTATATTGGCTTGTGTAAGCTTTCAGTTTTTGAGATTTGCTCATTTTCCTAATGAAGCTTCAGACTTCAGATTACAAGGCAATGTTAAGGCACACTGTGTATAAAGCTTTTCGGATTGGTTAAATATAACTCTACCGAAAGCTACACTGAAGATAGTGCTGTGTTCTTAGGCAATGTACAAAACATGACCCATTTACACATAGATTCTGAAACACATATCTGTCACACAAATGTCTGAAAAGTGTTTCCCCTCCATAGCATTCCTTTCTTTTTAAATTATTTTCGGTCAACTTTGAAGGCAACCTAATTTGTTGTGCACTGCAACAGTAGTTTTACCTTTTCAAGCCCAAGGTACTTCACCCACTGTTTCTCCCAGTACGGCCTTCGCATCACACTTTTGACTCGTGTCACTATGTGCAGTTTATGAGGCTGGTCTGGATCACCACCATATTTCTCATGTTCTTGTGATCTCTCAGCAAAAATCTGAAAAGAAAATTACAGAACTCCTGACGGCTTGCAACAAAGCAAATGAGTTGTATAAATATTTTAATCAGAAGTGTTGAACAAAGAAGGATCGCTGCTGCTATAATCAGATTCATGGGGGGGTGGGGGGTTAACATAAAATGCTGGGACCCTGTTGGAGTCAGCTGGAATTAGTACAATACTGATTTTAACAAAAACAGGAGCCAAATAGATAGCTACTAAAGAAGAGCACATCTTACTTTACACTGTACCTTCACAAATTCGCAGCTTATAAAATAAAGAGAAGGTAAATAACATACAATAGGGCATTTTCATTGAATCTTACCTCTTGTGAAATTCTTGCTTTGCGAAATTTGCTGCGTGCGGGCACATACCAGGCGTAAGGTGACAAAACTGTTGATTCTGTCAGGGTCTGTTACACATGTACATAGAGAAAACAAAACACTGCATTACAGCATAGACTGATATGAGGCAATATACATTTCTGAAACATCATGTTTTGTCCTAAAGTTTAAAGTGTGGTGCCTCTCACCTTACCGTGTCTACTTGTGGGTAATTGTGGCTCAGGTGGCTTTAATTGCGAATGGCTTTTATGAACAATATTTACAAGATCAAGTAATTTAATCTGAGAGGAATTTGCTGCACAGATTTAAGGTAAGACAAGATAATGCTTTATTTGTATTGGGGAAATTCTCCTGTCACAGCAGCAAAAACATTTAAAAAACGAAAATAGATCATTTATGTCTTAAATGCATATCGATATAACATGATATAGACGTCGTGCCCTCGATTTAGCTACAGAGACCAGCACAATTTATCACTGGTTAATTCCTATGCAAGGCAGATTTCCGGTTGGTTTGGGCTGAACTTTAAAAATATAAAATTGACAGGTGACATAAAATCACCGTCCATAACAAACATTAAAAATACCGATGGTTGTACTTACCTTTAGCGACAACAAGCTGCGACAAACACCTGACATGTTGTATTTTTTCTAGCACGCCAAGGTTACAACAAGCTAACAGCAAAATACATGCGAGGACCGAATGGAACAAAACTCTATGAAAAATATATCTATATTTATACCATATTTATCACATTTAGAGGTAAAACACTGGCTTAAAACTGAACAATAACAGTGAAATACAATAATCACGTTGGTGTTGAGTCCTCTATATTGCTAACGGAAACGTACGCATGTGAGTTACATTGAAATTGCACCGATATGACAACAAATGCTATTTGAACTGTGTTCCCATTTTTAATTATTGACTTCTATTTGAAATTTTTTTAAAGGATTCGGGAATTAGTTTACTGCTTTTACGATTTTGTGAAAGAAGAAATAATTCAGCTTTGTGTTCCTCTTTGAAATCTAATCATTGGACGGACGTTACGTTTCTCTGGGGAGTTATTTTTGTGGTGCACCCATGTAGTTAGATTAGTACAGAGGTTGGTACTCCCTCTTTCAGCGCCTTTCCTGACAATAATTAAGCATGAAACCATTTTATTTTTATAGAATCTGTTAGGAAACAAAAGATAGTGCGAAAAAATGACACAAAATCATGTGTCAGGGATGGAGGCGTCCGCCGTGTCCGTCCTGAAGCGGGCGGTGGAGCTGGACCAGAGCGGCCGCTTCCAGGAGTCACTGGTCTGCTACCAGGAAGGAATCCAGCTGCTGATGGACGTGTTGAAAGGTTTACTCCTCTTTAAAGACTTATTAAGATCGTATAGGCGGCGAAAGACATCACTTCTCCATGTTTTCTTTTCCATGTAAGCAGCTGTTAAAGATGACTCAAAGAGAGGACACTACAGGGAGAAGATCAAGGGCTACATGGACAGAGCTGAACAAATTAAAGCTCATGTGAACCAGATGAAAGAAGGTAATTAACCAGTCAAGACTTGAATAAGAAACCCGGAGAAAAATAGGCAACTGCCCCAGCCAAGGTTGGACTAAGCTGCTGTAAGGCTTGTACTAAGTCTGCTAATATAGGGCTTTATATGCTTTTAAATATTTGGATATTTAAATATAAATGTGCAACAATACGTCTTAAAATGTAGCTAACTCAGTGAATACCAGGCTCTTAAGGATGAAGGAGGTCTTACCCAGTCTTAAAGCTCTGAGACAACTTCTGTACCGAAGTCTGATTTTCACTCTCACCATTAATTTTTGTTTCTCTTCTTGTTCTGTCCTCCCTGTCCTGACAGATGGGAAGTACCACGAGCAGATAAGGATATCAGAGGATGCCACTGGTTACAGCTACGAGGTTCTGTTTAAGCCATACATCAGCGGAGCTCTCACAGAGGTCTGGGTGGAGGACCCATACATACGTCACACCCACCAAGTGAGTGCTTTATTGTGGTCACTGCTTTATATGGTGGGTGTTTTTTCATCTATTTATTCCAACTTGTATGTGAGGCCTTTTATGAGTAGTTTTTTTCAACAAATTTTTTTGCAATGGATAGATGTTCATCATTCCCGACAGCTATTCATTTTAAATACATCTTTTTTTTTAAAAAGTAAGACAAAAATTGAGACAACGAGAAGACAAATAGCGATATAAACAATCTGAAATCGAATCAAAATATCAATACTAAGGAAGATGGAAAAAAGATCAAGGATAGAAAAAGGTGGGATTACAAGTTTATCTACTGTAAATCTTGGATTAGATTAATGTAATTAAAAATTCTATAGTATGTCACCTCTTATTCATTCATTCATCCTCATACCCGCTTATCTAATTGGGTCATGGGGGACTGCTGGAGCCTATCCAAACTGACAATGTGTGAGAGGCGGGTTACACCCTAGACAGGTCGCCAGTCTATTGCAGGGCTAACACACAAAGACAGGCACCCATCCATACTCACACTCACATCTATGGTCAATTTTAGATTAATCAATTCAATAATCAGCATGTCTTTGAACTGTGAAAACCTATATGCTATATATTATGCCGTCGTCTTATGTCTTCACCACAGTTGTACAACTTCCTGCGTTTCTGTGAGATGCTGCTTAAATCCTGCGGCAAGGTGAAAAAGATCCATCTCCTCACTTCACAGGATGAAGTAGGTTATTTCATTAATGCGATTGCTCCTTGTAATGAATACAAAGTGTTCACAGCTGCTTCTTCTGTTCACTTTGTCCTGTTGTTTCACTCACTGCCACTTGTTCTGTCCTGCAGGCAGACAGTGGCCAGCAGAGCAGTGCTCTGGCTGAGCTGAAGGAGAGTCTGCGTGCTGAGGGTGTGACTCTGGATCTGCAGTACTCCTCCACTATCCATGACAGGGAGATTAGGTACAACAGCTACATTGTTATACAGTATGAGTTCATTGGGGGGGGGGGTACATGCTTTTTCAAACTGTGGCTGTAAAATAAATTCCTTATTGCAACATGATGTGTTTATTTCACTTTAATACTTCTTTTTTATTCATTTTTAGGTTTGACAATGGTTGGATCATAAAAATTGGAAGAGGACTGGATTATTTCAAGAGACCTAAGGCAAGACTGCGCACTTCATACTAATACATATTCATACTGTGCAGAATGTATGTGAATGACTGTGGTTATTGTGTCCCACAGGGCCGATTCTCTGTTGGATATTGTGACTATGACCTCAGGCAGTGCCAGGAGACCTCCGTAGACATTTTTCACACCAAACACACAAAAACTCTAGGAGACTCATGAAGATTAAAGGATTATTTTTATACTAACTCATGTGATTTACATTTACTTGATCTGCTCTCATAACACAGACACATCTCTATCATGGGTTGGATTTGCCTTAACATACATTGGTGCATTGAATTTCACTGAACTTTTACGTGTTGCTTTTTGCAGCACTGATATGTCTTAAACTTTAGCTAACTATGAATAAATCTTTTATACTTCAGTGGTGTATTTATTAGACATTTCTGCTGTTTTAGAGGGTTTTTTGTTTTCTTTGCTATTCTATATCTCTGTTTACTTTAATACATTTCTTTTGCTGTTATGGTGGTCTAAAGACAAGTGTTGTACCACCATCTGCTGGTAAAATATTTAATTTTAAAAACAACCATTTTTAAATAATATTAATCCTTTTACACTGTCTTAAAACTTTGTTTTACTAATTCATTTGAACTTGTCCATTTGTTCTGTACTCAGTGCCTCATAATTAAAATGTACAATTCAAAACAAATGATAAAAGCTTCACTACTTAAAAAAGAGTGCACAGGATTAGTAATATTAAGCTTGATTTTGAACATATGTTTAGTTTTTAAATAACAAGTGGCCTTTATAAAAAGTGCAGCACATTATTCAATCTCTATAGTTTATAGGACTTGAGATAACCTGGACTGAGATAATTCTGTGGTCTCTCAAGTTGTGAATGAATGGAAATATTCTGAAATAATCTTATTTGAGGCATTGAACTACAACTTTCAAGAAACAACACATGATGAACAAACGATGATAATTCTTATATACTGAATTTCTACAATAAAAATGTTTTCACGACAACAGTAAAAAACAAAACAGTAGTCGTACAGGGTTAGGAGGTTTTTTCTTTTCTATAATTTCTGATTTACAAATGTCACAGCATAATTCTCAGCAGTAACAGATCTCCCAATATCTATCTATCTATCTATCTATCTATCTATCTATCTATCACATGTATGTTGCCTTAAAAGCTTTACTCTTTCTGTTTCTGTATTTATTTTAGTTGGTGGATTTCAGCTTTTGAATGTCAAATACATTCATATTTCTAATTTACTGAAGTTTGTATATCCAGTGTCTGCCACTGAATGACACCTTATCTGCTGTATCATGCAGGTTTTTCTATACAGCTGTTTTACATATGTGCTGCTTTTCCTTTTCACCTTCTCTTGGTCCAGTGGTTTGAATGAAATGTGTAGTTTATATATTAACATAACATTCCTGCCATCTAGTTACTGAATAATCTAAAAATGTAAATTACATAATGTCTAACACACAGAACCTACAGCTCTGTATGTAACTTAGTAGACTGTTGGTGCAGTGACATGACCTATGTTCATTTATAAAGTGACTCAATGTATCAAATGTGCTGCAATGATCCAGTATGAGTCCAATAAAGATTTAATGATAAAAAAAATTATTTACCTAATTAACAAAAAGAAGTCATTGGAAAAATGTTTCCCTGATAAAAATGTTAATGGTAAGTGCTTAAATAAATCATGAGTTCAAACAGCACTGTGATCGGATTATGTATCGGCCTTAATCTCGATATGCACAGTCCTTCATCTGGGCTCTGAGAGCAAGAAAATATAATCCATCAGGAATCCCCATGAACCACAGACAAGCATATAGAGTAACAGACGTCAGTGCCTTTGTTTGTCCCTCTGCTGAAAGGACAGAGGTTGCTATAAACATGCAGTATATTTTATTATATACATACAGCGTCCCCAAAGGACAAGGTCTAATCACATCACACATCATTATTATAGGATTAAATAAGCTTTGCATGCATATTGTCCTTTATGGGTAGCTTACAGACAATAAACCCATGAGTGGGGGAATTATATAAAACCACATCCCAGACTCTTATGTCACTGTGGTCTGTTGACATGGTGCAATGTGGTCTGTTGCATGTAATCCAGATGTCACTGGCTGGATTTATATTCTGGTGGAAGAGACGAGGATTTGTGCGATGAGGAGCCTCATCAGTGAAGCTGCTCGGCAACATCCATCCAGACGCATGACAGTGTGGATGCACAGGTTCGCTTTCCAATTCCTGCCGCCCTCCCTCTCGCTGATTGTAGCCCAGTGGCCTAGATAGTCTCCTCCATCTCTGAACACTGTGAATGTGCAGAAACTTGGATTCAATGCTGCAACATGAGGATCGTTTCACAGATTATGAAATGTGTGGGAGAGATCTTTTTCTGTGGTTAGTGCCACTTTGAAGTGTTTTAAGATTTTTTTTTGTCTGTGTTAGACAGTTTGCAGCAGAGATACAGAGAAACAAAGACATTGTAGCAACATGATAAACATCTGGACCACGAGGCCACCAGGATGCTGACCTGAAAGTCTCCAATTATTCACACAAATCGTACATAACCACTCTAAAGATAATTGTGGCAACATCTTTGGATCGCAAATTTTCCATTAGCATTTTTAATTCATTTTATTTTATTCATGTTTTGTTTTGTTTTTTTACTTTCAAATACACACATTTGCACTCGCACATTTACACATACACACGTCCATCTGTGATCATCTCTGGGAGTGGGCAACCCAGTGTAATGTGTAAACAGTCCTATGAGCCATAATTCCTGTATGCATGTCCTCTTTCCAACGGGAGCTTTATTTTTTCCCTCTACTCTCATTTCTGGGCCTAAAATCAGGTTAGCGTTTTATAAGGAGCTTAGCGCAGAGGGCCACAGTGTGCCACTAATGTAATAGAGTATCTCTCTCTCTCTCACTCTCTCTCTCTCTCTCTCTCTCTCTCTCCCTCCCTCACTCTCATTCTCATCTGTCCTCTTTTCTCTTTGTGCATTTGCTTACCCTGTCATGGAGTGACCTTCTCTCTCTCTTTCTCTTTCTTTCTGTTCTCCCTGGCTGTAATTTTACCTCCCTCTGCATCTCCCTCCATCTGCAGATGTGGACGACAAACAAACGCCTGAGGTTTAACCATTAAGGCAGTGACACAGGCAGGACAAGAGAGGAGGAGGAGGAGGAGGAGGAGGAAGAGGTGGAGGACGGACAGCAGGGACAGGAGCAGAGGTGCTGGCACTACACGTTTGGTAAGGTTACTTATTTTATTTTCTCGTATGGGACAGTGTGTGTTTTCCGTGTGACATTCCCTGTGAATGTCAGGTACGCTGTAGTGTGTGGCACGGGAAGTTTGTGATTAAGCCGTTGTTGTGGATTATTACGGTGCTGTGAAATCTTACAAGGATCTCTCTGCAATGTCAATAATCCACTGGATTATCCTGTGTTTCTCTGGGGGGTATAGCTTGGCTCGGTGAATGGCAAAACTCTCAGGAATGGCCTGATTCATGAGCACTTTAGTTTCATTCACTCTGGAGGTTACTGCACAAGCAATTTGTATAAACAGCAGGAGGTGCACATACTGTAAAAGTCAGGCAGTTTCCTGGGCTTACAGCCTTTTGAGAGCAGGCTCCATGATAGGAGAGGCGCAGGGTGGACTTTGCATGTTTATCCATTACCTGACACATCTTGTCTTATCTGGCAACCTCATAGGATCACGCTCTGTTGACACCGGCTCCTTGGCTACACAAGGAGAGCTGCATGAAACACAGACAGCGGTTTATACATATCTCAAACAGAATACTCTCCCCAGGGCAGGGCAATAAAAGTGTGTAAAAAGGAGAATAGCATCATAAACTGAATGCATCCAGTAACACATCTGACAATCTGGATGTTTGTCAGACTAAAGCTGCTTAAATGAAGCTGCTGGAGAGAAAAGATTTTAGCTTTTGCTTTGTTCGCTGGGTTCCTCTCGTCTAACCTACGGTACACAGTGTGTCTTTTCTGCCACATATATGTTGGTTATATTTTCTTGAGGACAGAGTTTCCTCATCCACCCCACCTATGTGAAGTAATGGTTGGTGCTGTTCCTGATAATGAACAGTAATAAACCTTTGAACCTTGAGTGCATGTATTTCTGCACGAGAACGAAGAATTTACAGAGTATTCATCCTCTGCACCATGTGGCAACTGTCTCTCAAAACTCTGTGCTTGGGGTTTTGGTCGACTTTTTAAATATTGTTGGGGTTTTTTTTGTTTTTTTTTTAGGAATCAGACCGATGGAGTCGTTTTCTGGAGATACAGAAGAAAGCACAGAAGACGTTCCAGGTGAGATTATCTCTCGTAAAAGTTGTACATAAGAGGGTGGTAGTGGTTTTATTAACAAAACAAATGTGCTATGGATATAAAGATCAGTGTCAGCATAATATTGAAACATAGAATCAGCTCTGATGGAACAATTAGAAAAGATCATCATAGTAAATATCGACTATAGATATGTGATTATGTGAGTTATAAACTGCTGTGACCTGGACCTGTCTCTCCATCCCCATCTCTGTTAGGACGTAAAAAGTCCAAGCTCAAGATTCTGAAAACTCGTCTCTTCGGGAAGAGTAAGAGATCAGGTGGAGAGGAAAACCCCAAACTCAGCCAGTCAGCCAGTGACATCACTGCAGGGAAAGGACTGGGCTCAGAAGAAGACTTGGTGTGAGTGTCTGCATGACAGGACATCTCCATATATGTATTTTCTCGTACTTATATCCCTTTTCTGATTTCCCCTCCTGCTACCTCAGATGTCCCCAGGGGATGATGGGGTCGCGGGCACTGTCCCATGACAGCATCTTTCTGGCTGATCAGGTCCTGACAGACACTGAACCAGCCAGGGTTTTATCCCAGGAGAATGTTCACAGCAAGATAAAAGCTTTGCAGGTAGAACTTGTTTTTAAAACTCAGTTTATGTTGCTGGGATCTAGAAATGTGAGATACTTGTGACGCCATGCTGTGCTTTGCAGATGAAGCTTCAGCAGCAGAAGATGCACTTGGGGCCGCCACCTATGGTTCTGCCGATCAGACGTCCAGAGGATGTGGGCGGCCATTCGGACGTCTGTCGTCCCCACAGTCCTCCCGATATCTCAGGAGAAGATGTCACATCACAGGGAACCCTCACCAAGGTCATTTATCATCCGAATTATGTGGTGCATGTTTAACTATCTGCAGTACGGAGATCACATTTGTGGGTTTGGAGCTACAGTTTTACAATTTGGAGTATCACCTATGAATGGTGTCATCAGTCAGACTCCTCATGGACACATACATGCAATAAATTAACTAATTATCTACATGTTTATATATGTTTTGCATCCATCCAGATCCATATCCATAGTTTTTATTGGGGTTAGGGATGTGTGCATGTCATCACGAAGACCCAACATGCTGCAAAGGAGGGAATACTTCATAATGCTGTGGATAGTTTTTGATCCTTTTAGAGGGTTTAAGTCTTCAAAAATGGGTCACAAATATATTGCAATATAGTTTCATTAAAAAAAAAAAAAATACTATGTAGGATAGTAATCCGTAAAACAGCTGGGCTTTGAGATTTTTTGCGAATACTTTTGACTCACACAGGAGTGAGTAGTACATAGAGACTATTTTCAGACACAGATTAATACACAGTTCGGCCACTCGTGAGGATTTATGGTGTCAGTGGGTTTGACTCAAAATAAACAACAATGATGGAGGAATATGTTGCTGAGTGCAATGGTGAGGCACATCAACACCTTTTAATTACAACAGTAGAGGTCTATGGCACAGAAGAATTCGCCTTTTGAATGGGATTAATTTGAATAATGTACAGTATCAGCAGCGTAATTCTTCAGGATCAGACACGAAATAGAGAGTGTTAAGGAATGAACAAATGTTTAAGTAAAGAATTTAATAAATACATTTTTTGGTGGTTTATGTCTTTACCATTTATTTGAATAATCATATCAAGATCGTTTTGTTTTTTTTCTTTTCAGACGATATCCCAGCCAATCTCTCGTTCGCTCTCGCCCATCCCCAAGTCTGCACCGACCAAATCACTGCCACCAACCCCATCCAATGCTTTCCCTCTCTCCACCCCCCCCACATCTTCTTCTTCTTCTTCTTCTGCTGCTGTCGAGCCCCCGTTAGACTTCAGTACACCAGCCCATTTCACTTCCTGCTTGGATACTTCTGCTGCACGCCACCGGATGTCTGTCAAACCCCGAAACCAGAGAGCCAGCACTAAGAAGAAACCCGCCATGGTGAGTGACCATCCCTATTTCACTGCTTCACAATCTAAAAAAAAAAAAAAAAATTACACTGGCTAAACTTAATTCAAAGCCATTTTTGATTAAATCCCATGAGAATTTTATAGTTGGACTAACCCAATTACTGTAATAACACTGAAAGGTTTTGCTTTGACCTCTTAAGGCTCAATTAACTTGAATTAACTTAATTTTAACACGGTTTTTGTAATAATTAGTAGTTACATTATTTCTATTCTACTCAAAAATGCCCATGAAAATTTGTACCTTCATTTAGTTTTTTTGTTTTTTTTAGCATTAGTAGCTTCTTGTACTTCTGTCAGAATAAATAACACATTTGGATTCATGATACAGGTTTTTAATTTAAAATAAATTTAAATATTAAAGAGCTAAGTCCTATTTTTAGCTTTTCGAGGATGTTTACCTTTAAGTTGCTCCTTTGCTATTGCTTTTTAATTTTGACCAAATTCATAAAACAAATCATAAACTGACACGTGTACTTGCAACAAACTTAAAATGTTTTTTGTTTTTAGCTTTACTCACTAAACCCATCAATCATATCCTCGAGTTTATGCAGTACTGTTTTTAAAGACAAACAACACGCCTCCTTGTGACATCTCTTTTCCAGACACTAAACAACATCGATCATCCCGAGTCTGTGGAAGAACAGGAGCAGGAGCTTGGTGTTGGAGAGGATGCCACCGTGGAAACAGATCAGGAAGGAGGCAGCATCACATCTCAGAGTCTTCCTCCAAAATCTTCAGAGGTGGCACAAGTCCCATCAGAGGCAGCACCCAAACCATCCAGCCTTAGTTTTTCCCTGCAGGACCATCCTGGGACACTGCCCTCTATAGCCCCCCAGATTCTTCGAGTTAAACCTCAGAGGCGTGCGGATGCAGCTCCCAGTGAACGGCCACACTCATCCTTCATAGAGTCCGAAATGAGGGAAAAAAGAGAGGGTGATTTCGAGGTAATGTTTCATGACAAGAGAAATACTCTCAACAAAGCTGGAGCGACTGAGGTCTCCCCCGACCAGCTCCACGTGTCCTCAGGCTCGGCGGCGGCAGTCAGGTCTTCCTCTGTTCGTCAGCAGGTTCAAGTTGAGGGTGAGAGCACAAGAGGGTTAAAGAGACCTGCAGGATCCGGCTCTTTCCATTTCTCCATCACCACTGCCAGAAACCGAGATGGAGAAAGACCCCGATCGGGCAGTTTTGTAGGAGTGCTGGAACAAACTGAAGCCAGGCATAAGGCAGTCGGGGGAACAGAGGAGAAAAGCATGAGGGAAAAAGAGGAATTGAGAAGCTTACAGCCTAAAGTGGGGCCCTTTGCTGTGGGAAGACTCAGACAGGAGGGCCCACCACCCAAAAGCTCTGTTAACCCTTGGGACAAGAGGGAAAGCCTCAAAAAGGTCGAACCATCTAAAAATGTCCCCACAGATTCAGGCGCTGGAGAGGGAGAGGAGGCGGAGAGCAGCCGGGAGGCAGTGGAGGAGGCAGAGGAAGCAAAGGAGGTCCAGGAGGAAGAAGGAAAGACGGCGTTTGGAATTAAACTGCGCTCCACGTCTCAGTCGATCAGGCTGAGGTCTGAAGCAGCTCCTAACCAGCATTCAAGGACAGTGCCGGGCGAGGACCAGCGAGACAAACAGAAAAAACAGGAAATAGGAGATAATGCCAGTTGTGTGTCTGAAAAGCTGCCAGCGTCTTGTACATTATCCTCATCTGGAGAGAACAAAACCACAGGTGAGAACCATTTTACTATGTATATATTTTTAAAAAAAAAAGGACATAAAAGGGAAAGAAAAATAAGAAAAACAAGAGTCAATAGAAAAACACATATTATTGTTATTAATATTGTTGTTGTTTGGACACAGTGTTAACTTAATGCTCTGAGAATAAATATCATAAAGAAGACACTTTTAGTTTTAAAAAGAACTTCGCTGACTACATACTTTGCTACTGTCCAAGGTTTTGACTTGCAACTCCCTGTAGAGTTAAACATTGCAAGGATGCATGCTGTGCACTGCGTCTGCAAAACAAAGATAAGTTTCACGTGGTAAATAATCACTCCAGGAAGATAAGATTCTTACTGATTTCAGGGGAACTTTGTACTCATTAAAGCACCACCAAGGCTAACTTTAACAGTGCTGCCAAGCATACCTAACATGTCTGTGTCACTCCTTAGATCCAGCCCCGTCTGGCTCTGCACCTCCAGTCAAGCAGAACGATCCTCACATCACATCATCAGAAATCCAAACAACCTCCTCAAATCCCAAAGAGGCAGAAACTGCACCCCAGGAGCTTCAGCCTGCCCCTCAGCCCGCCCCCCAAACTGCCTCATCCGAGGTGTCCTGGATGAGTCTGGCAATGGAAAAGACCAGGAGCCTCCAACAGCTTTTCACTAGCCGCTTCCCCAAAGATTTCACAGGCGTGCAAACTGCAGGTCGACCACAAACGCAAGTGCAGCCAACAAATCAAACAGAGGCAGCAATTGGGACAAAAATACAGGCGCAGAATATAAAGATGCAACAAACTCCAACACAGCCGCAGGCTACAATTCAACCATCTGCTGATACAGTGAAAGCAGATTCAGTACAAAGCAGAAGTCAAGCACAGACTGTCAAACCATCACCGATGGCAGTGCAACAGAGAACATCAGTGGCATCTCCTGCTCAGTCAAATACCTCGAGGGAATCACAGATGTCAAAACCAGCCAATGAAGACCAGTCCCAGCCAAATACAACTCAGTCTGTCTCACAATCTGTGTCTCCAACAGTACAGACAACCAACCCATGGACAACCCAGTCTCCCTTGCGGACTTCTGCACAAAAGGAGACCCCATCTCAGTCTGTACAAGGAGGTTCAGCTCAGTCTCTTGCACAGTTTTACCTTTCCTCAAGCCAGCAACAGCAGCAGCAGCAGCAGCAGCAACCCTCCTGGAGCAATCGCGGCTTAAACCCCACCAACCAGCTCAAATCCACGACTTCACCTCTCACGTCTACAGTTTCTACCATCTCATCAGCTGCAGCTCCACCTTCAGTTTCTGCCTCGGGAAGAGCGGATAAAGAAGCCACGGTGCAAAAAGAGGGGTCGTCACTTCCAACCAGACGACCAGTTTGGGCCGGTTCAGTCAGCGAGAAGGCGGCTTTTCTGGAAAAAAGGGCAGAGTGGACAACACCAGCTGGATCCAAGGGGGTTTGTGGTACTTCTTTGTAGCTGTCTTTCATATCATGTGTCTTGATATGTTCTGATTTCGTTCCTTCTTTAAAACACCAAAATTATTACATTTTCAAAGCCAGATTTGTTGATCTGCAGAAAAGTGGGTGGGTAGTTCAAAGTATGCTTTATGGAGGACTTGGGCACAGATGGAAAGCCCCTGTCTGGTTTTGCTACTCGGATTAATTTGTTGTTGGTTTTTGGACAATCAACTTATTCTGAGTATATGCTCTAACGCTGTATTTCTTTCAGGTGGAATTGAGAAAAGCTCAAACAGAAGTGCCACCATCTGGTGAACCTCCTACTGTGGCCAAACCCGCACCTCCAAGTAAAGACACAGCACCAGAAGGAGGTCAAGGAGCACAACTTGCAGGTGTGTGGATGCATCATAGTCATAACTGTAGAAATACTCAACTGGTATTCGGCATCTTCATGTGACACAGAGTTTTGTTTTGTAGCATCCAGCCCCACCAAAGTTCCAGAAAGGCAGGACAAATGGCCGCGGAAAAACGTGGCGGCATCTTCTTCACCGTCGTCGTCGCCCACACTGCCATCGGTGCTGCAGTCCATGTCAGACAGCGGCCAGCCGTCCTGGATGGAGCTGGCCAAGAGAAAGTCAATGGCCTGGAGTGATAAGACGATGGATTAAGAAAGCACAGAGAAAGAGATACTGAGAAACAAAAATTGAAACAGCCCACATAACAGCCCTGCAGACAAACACCACCTGTGTGTTGAATGTTGGAGGAAGCTTGCAGAGAGATGTTGAGTCAACTCATCATTCAACTCGTAATTTGTGCGGCTGTTGTGTTTGTGCATTGTTTATCTTTCCCCTGTAAAGTGCAACATTTTATTGAGAGACACAGAGTATTTGCTGAAAATTCATTATAATATCTTTCCACTGTAACCACTTTAACATAAAGGGTATTTATGAGCAATGTTTAATTAATACGATTCAGAATTTTACTGTTGTTAAAAGTTTATGTTCAATAATAAAATTTCTAATGTTGATGTCTTTTTTGTACATTTGATGGTAGATGGGTCAATGGAAGAGTCAATGTGGCACATGGCCAGAATATGACCTAATATACAATATTTTTCCTGCATGGTTAACTATCTATCGATCTACTCAACTCATATCTAAATCTTACAAAATTTGTTATGTTCTTATTTACTGTGGTTATCATACAGGGTACAGAACACTCAGAATTTCCAAAAGGTCAGTTAAATATTAAACAAGACCCAAACAGGTGGGAAGAGTGCAGCAGGACAGAGAATTTTATATACCTGCATAATCCTTAAAAAAACACAACACATTTCTATATGCCTTAGTTTTCTTGGAAGGGAAAAACTCTGGGTTAAAACTAGAGTAGAAGTATAGTAAGTAATTAAGTAAAGCTTGTGTCATTTTGGAAAAGAACAGACACATTTAAGCAAACTGCACACAGTTCAGCAGGTAGGTGGCATGGGAATATGAGAATGCTCAGAAAACTGAACTAAATTTTGGACAATGAATCTCATCGACTTCACAATCTTGAGGTGGTTCTGCTGAGCACCTTCAGCCAAACCAGGGGTCTGCAACCCTGGTCCTATAGGGCCGCAATCCTGCATGTTTTAGATGTTTCCCTCTTCCAACACACCTGATTCAAATGACCATGAGCTTTTAATGAGCTTTCAATGAGCTTTTAATTTCTTTCTTTTTAACATGTGAAGCACTTTGGGTTACTAAATTGTATGAAAGGTGCTATAGAAATAAAATTTGATTGATTGATTGATTGATTGACCAGGATCATTATCAGGCTTCTACAGAGCTTGATGATGAACTGATCATTTCATTCATGTGTGTTGGAAAC